>KE464059.1:13798-27252 GCA_000387445.2 Pythium aphanidermatum DAOM BR444 | reverse complement strand
AAGTTGGCCGACGAGTGCAGCTTACGCCACTGGTACACCTCCATCTCCTCGTTCGGGTCACAGACACGGTCGTACATGAACTGCGCGACCTCCTGGCGCAAGTCACCGGCCGTCTCGAGGATGCCCTTGTTGAGCTCGATCTGAGGCACAGGGTTGCCCTTGGTCCACTTGGCCTTGCAGTAACCATCATCGAGAATGAAGATGTGGAGCAAGTGTGGCGGGTACTGGATGTTCATGCACGCCATGAGCGTGTCAATACATTCTTCAGCAGGCTCCGAGTAGTGGCACAAGAGCATGTCGACACGTGGCCATTGCTCGTCTGGAACCTTCGGCTCGAACTCGTCGAAGTAGTGAGCACCACGACGCACAGGCTTCCACATACCAAGGTAGTAGAAGACAGCGAGGATGAAACTGAGAACTTCGGCGAACAGCAGAGCAAAGTACGAGATCCACTGAGGAATCGGAGGGTCATGGAAGCACATGACATCGTCGACACCGGCGACAGTGAGGTACCACGACGGCGGAGTGAACCAACCGCTGAACGGACGATCCGTGCAGCGCAGGGAGATCAATGATGTTTGCTGGATGGTCGCACAGTCCACGGACGGACGCGCGGCATCACACGGCTCCAGCCCGACGACAAACCAGAAAATGACACCGAGAATCTCGACAATGCCGGCGATGATGAACAGGAAGTAGAGGATGCGGTACGTCGTGATACCCTTCATCTGGTACTTGCGGACGTTTGGGAGCTTCCGCTCGATAATGTTGCCGGCACCGTTGGAGATGATGGCATGTTCAAGGCCCTGGAACCACATGCGGTACTCTTCATCCGTCTCAGGGCAAAGCACCCACACACGGCGCTTGGTGTGGATCTCGAAACCCTTATGCGGCAAATCGAGACGCGCACACGGGCGCAGCTGCAGCGCGTCCTTGAGCTCCACGGCACCAACCACAAGCTCGGCATTACGCGTCGTAAAGTACTGACGGCAGTCGAGATGGCTGTGGAAGTAGTAGATCTTTGCCTTTTCGAGCGCAAAGTACCGACGCTTCCACGACTTGTGGATCGGACCCTTGATCGTGCGCTTACCCTGCTTGTGCATGTAGCCGTGCACCGAGATGATGTTGTCGCGCATGCCGCCAAGTCCGACAGCCTCCGACATGTTAACCGGCGGTTGCGGTGGCGCCCGTGGGTCCACATAGCCCTGCTGCGGCACTGGGCGGCCCTCCGTCATGCGCACGTTGTTCTCCGTGCCCCGGCGAGAGATCTCGGCCTCCATGGCCGAGGGCGTCGCGTACATCTCGTACTCGTCGGCCTGGTGCGCCATGGTGGATGTGTGTACTCGACCGAACTGCGTCGCGTTCGTCCGGTAAAGTGCGCAATGCGGCGGGTGTGTTGGTGCTGGCGGGCAGATTTCCCAACGGACCGCCTTCCAGGAACTGAAACCAACAGGGGGAGGGAATCTATACCAGAGCCGAAGGAAAAAAAACGTCACCTGGGTGGAAAATTACGGAGACCAATTTAGGGTTCATTTTGCAGAACAAGGGGTGGGGGAGGCGTACCCCTCATTCCTTACGCGTCCGCTTGCCCTACCCACATGTCTGCTCGTCAGTTATGGTGGCAGGCTGCTCTCACGACTGAAGTGGGGCAGGCAATTCAAGCGACCAGTTTTGTCTCTCTCGTTCTCTTACTCTCTCTCTCTTTCTCTCCCAAAAGTCTACAAAACTGAGTTTACCCACACATCCGGAGAGATTTTTTTCTCAAACCCTTCATGTGGCCAAACCCGCACAAGTCTGAGGCTGAAATGATACATCACTAGATGCTGACAAAAATCTGCTGCTGCTCTCGCGTTCAGATCGAGTTGATTCCAGCAGATATTCATAGCACCGGATGGTCAGAGGTGATAGACTGGTGGTTCATGACCATCCCTACGGGAGCGGAGTGACGGCAAATGCTCAGCACGCGACGCGGCAACTGTGGGTGCGGTGTGGGACGTTTGGAAACTCGCTTGGTGAAAATTTCAGAGCGGATAGAGAATGAATAGGGTGTCAAAGTGGCTCAACACGGGGTTTGGGTTGCCCGTTTCATTTTCCATCGGCACCGGTGTGAGTTTTCGACAACGGTTTAGACCAAAATGTATTTTCGACATATCTTTCCTACTGTAGGACACCAACGCCCTGATTTAGGACTTCACCGCCAAGTTCATCAAGTGCTCCATGAACACCTTGAGACTGACATCATCGGTGAAGATCACTTCACCCTGGCCGTCCATCGAGTTGTGAGTCACCGACGGGTTCAGCTTGGCCATAAGGAAACGAGACTGACTCTTGTGCTGGTCACACACGACGTAGCGCGGCACTGGGAAACGCGAGTCCATGATGAGCTGGGCATCTGCCTGTGGAGCCTCGAGCAGGTTCTTGAAGTTGATATGGGCTGGATCCTCATGGAACTTCTGGTCACGCCAAGCGGCAATCGTGTCACCGTGGAACACAACGACGTAGAAGAAAGAGTCGAGAAGCAAGATCGTGTCGGAGCGGACACTTGTCGCGTCAAGCAGAGCTGGCACTGGTGGACCATTGAACGAGTATGACAGCAGCGACGGTTGGATCATCACTAGCGAGTTCGTGGCACTCTCACGAAGCAGACAGTGACGGTAGTACGACGACTCATCGGGCGAGTAACCGAACACAGTCAGGAACTGCGAACGACGAAGATTGAAGATGAACTGAGGGAAGATAGCGAACTCAGGAGACAGACGGAAGCTCGATGGGTCGTCTTTACGGTAGTCGGCAAATCGAGCGGCAAGGCGAATCAACGAACGGTCAATCCATCGCATGATGTCCATCTGCTCCTCACCCTGCTCGGAGCGGTGCACAGCGATACGAGCCAAGAGCACCGCAGCAGCTTCTTGGTCGAAGCCACGGCCAAGAGAGGCCGTGTCGTTCGGATCCACGGTCCACGGACCGCAGATCGTCGTGACACGCGTGCGGTAACGGCCACTTGCATGCTGGTAGCGCGTAATCAACTGGATGTAACGAGCCTTGCCTGGTGGTAGGACTGCCTGGTTTGCAATGTCGAAGTACACAGCAATGGTTGTGTTTGGGTCAACACCGCCCATCGACCACGCGTTCGTGCCACCGACACCAATCTCTACCTCCGACACGTTCTTGGTCGTTGGACCCTGGCGCTTGAGAGCAGCGCATGGACCAATAGCACCAGCGACCTTGAACTCGCGACTCGTAAGAACCTCGAGCGAGGCAGCGAAACCCATCGTGAGATGGTCCTTGTCGCAGTCGGCCGCCTCCTCCGAGAACTTGCTGAAGATACGGCGGAATGATTCACGGAACACGGACTGACCGAACGAATCGGCAAGCACAATCACACCACCCGTCTTCTGCACGCACGACTTCATCTCCATGACACCACTCTGGTCAAGCGAGCACGCGAAGATATCCACGACGTGGTTGTTAGCAACGCAACGGTTCGCCAGCTCCTGGTAGTGCGCGACAGCCTTCTTGCTTAGTGGGGCATTGTCCTTCTGCAAATCCGTGTGCGAACGGATGTCCTCCTTGCGGTCACGACCCACAATCGCACCAGGGCCAATCGTTGGCGGGCCACCGACAAACATCATAATACGAGCGCCCTGACCGCGGTAAGTCGATTCGAGAAGACCGACACACACAGACATGGCAACACCCGTGCAACGCTGAGGACGCTGGTCAGCGGCAACTGGCCAAGGATCCTTCTGAAGATCTTCAAGGATCGACTCGAGGTTAAAACCACACTCGAAAACTGGCAGGAGAAAGCGCGAGGCATTGTTGGTTTGCTGCTGCTGTTGCTGCTGTGGGTGACCCATTGGTGCACGATTGGTGCGGCTCATCGTCGAAAGACCCAACATATCGTGCACCTGCTGCGCTGTGAAGTCCTTGTTGCCGCGGAAAACGTGCGACTTGGGGATGTCTGGGAAGCCCAGTTCATGGACATGCACCATGGTGCCGTACGTGACGAGACCGATGAGCGCATCAGGTGGCAACTGGTTAAGCGTCTGTTGGATCGAGTCCTTGAGCTCTTCAAGTTCGTCTTCTGGGACGCACGTGTCGACACAGAACACGAACACTGGTGGGCCGGCCTGGCGGTTCTGCAGCTCGTACTCCAGCGTCGTGAACTGCGGGATCAGCTCCGCTGGGAGGTTTTCCTGCGTGATGTTCTCGGCGTAGTGTGGTGGGAAGTGGTTGCGCGTCACACAGAATGGGCATACCCAGAGCTTGGACATGAAGTCGACCTGGCAGTACGGGTTCAACACGGCCGAACACGTCTTACAGTGGATTGGGTCATACTCGACAGCTGGTGGCATGCCTTCGATCGGCTTGAGTGGCGTGTACAAGCAACCCACAGGCACGACACAGCGCGTCTGCTCGAGCTTCGTGCACGGCCAACTGTTCCACGAGAAGCGCACACCATCGCGGGCCTCAAGACCGTGGAAGTCCCATTCCTGTGGCTGCTGGCCAGGCTGCGCCTGGTATCCCTGCTGCCCATACTGGTCATAGCCACCTTGCTGCTGCCCATACTGGTCATAGCCGCCCTGCTGCGGCTGGCCGTACTGATCATAGCCCTGCTGCTGCTGGTCGTAACCCTGCTGCTGACCATAGCCCTGCTGCTGGCCGTAGCCCTGCTGCTGACCGTACTGGCCCTGGTCGTAGCCGCCTCCGTAGCCGCCGCCCTGCATCATCTTCGTCAGTCGGTTTCCCAGCGGATTTCCCCCTTGCCGATCTGGTGCCACGTTGCCTTCCCCCCAGGGACCAGATGACTATAGATTAATGTGGTACACTCTAATATCATTTTAAGGTAACGCTTACCTTAAATTGATGGATATCAATTTAAGGTACTCAATTAAAATTGAGTATTCACGTAGTTTGTGTGTCCCACGCTACTGGAGAAGATGACGTCAAGCGGATGGGGCATGTGGCGTGACGTCGTGTCGACCGGGATGAGATAAGAGCCACGAATGACGACGGAGCTGGAGAACAATTCTCTTCGTGTCGCATCGCAAATGGCTTAACTTGATGGGAGAGAGACGCAGATGGATGGGTCAATAGATAAGCATGTATGTATTATGGTCCTACTTGCTTGCTTCCTAATGACGAAGCGATCGGTGTGTACTGTGTGCGTGTGGCGCCAACTCGGTAAACCACGTCCCTTCGTCGCCGCACGAATGCGATGGCCTGCTGTACCGATACGTAGATACCGACGCAGAGAAATGGCAGCATCATGACCCAGAGCCATGCAGGCATTGCCATACCAGACGCTGCTTCTGTACTCGCTGTGTGGTCCGTGTTGTCTGTGTATTGTGTCGCGCCACCGCCGATAGTAATGTAAGGCGAAGCTGCCGCCGCTGGCGCATTGCCCGGGTGGTTGATGAGATAAATTCGCACCTCGACACCGGCGTCGTCGTTCGTTGTGGGTAGAGTGATCGGCTGTGGCGCCGACGCTGGCGCAGCGACCGAGCGCAACCGCGCGGCCCCATGACTGCTCTGTCTCGGCGCGATCGTGGCTGGTTTCTCCTCCGTCGTGTTCTCTCCTCCTTGGATGTGCGCGCCGTCCGCTCCGGCATCCGTCGGGGGCAGCGCATTTGCGGTTGTAGCCACATTACCCACTAGTGCGTGTACACACTGTGGCGAGAGCTCTTCGGCGTGAATCACGAGACACTCGCGCACACGTTGGCGCCGCTTCGTGATCTTGTCTTCGTCGCGCGTAGGCTGCTGCTCCAGCAGCGTTAGCAGCTCCGCGTCTGCTGCGCACAGCACACGCGCATCGCCCACACAGGCATCGCTGTAGTCGTAGTTGTCGCTTGGGCTCGCCATCTTGGCACTGTGCTGATGCTCTCCTTGTTCCAGGCGTGTGCTACTGACTGCGATCTTCCGCGGTACGACTGTGTCTGTGTTGCCAGCGGTCGAGTGTTCTTCTTCTTGAAGGTCTGGCGCCATTTGACTCGCCTCTGGACGTCGGCGCACGCCCATACCGTACCGAACCTCCCCATTCTCGGCCCGGCACTCACGACAGCTCAACAGGCACTCACCCTGCCATCTGTTTCTCGCCTAGTGTACAGTACATAACCCAACTCCAAAACGAAGGGTAGTAGTACTAAAACGGCGCCCTTTTTGTCAAAAAGGATACAGTACGGAAGCGTAACCTCAACGTGTACCCTACCTCCGTACCCTATTCGTAACCTGCAATCCACAGCAGCGAGAGTGATGGTCGATGGAGTTGGCTCCTTGGTAGGTGGGAGGTCACTATTACCGGAGGGCAACGGCAATATGGGGAACACGCCAAGTGGAACGGGGCTGCGCGGCTCGCTAGGCGCCATAGGAGGCGACAATGAGACGCGGAGGACAAAGGAGACGAAAGAAGAAAAAGACGAGAGCGGCGATGGCGTGTTGGCGGGAGACGAGGACCCTCAGGAGGAACAAGAAGTGACGGGTCCGCAGCGCATCACCATGCAACAGCTCATGTCTGTGCGCAGTGCCCTTCGCGAGCGACTGCAGAATGATGCGCTAAGTAACTTCCGCTACATGGCAGATAGCGAGTGTGTGGAGATACTGGTGTCGTTGTTTGAACGGACAGTGAGCTCGGGACAGAATCAGTCGGGATTGCTTATTGGTAGTGCTGGGTTCGGCCACAAGCAAGTCGTTGCGAGTGCAATGCGACGCCTCCGTGACCAGCACGGTGCATTCTCCGTAGTGTACTTGAATGGCACGATCGTACAAAACGAAATTGAAGCCTTCAAGGAAATTCTTGCGCAGCTCTCACAGAACAAAGCAGTCAAGCACCCAGTGCTGTCGTACAATACCATGTACAGCTATCTTCGGTCGCTTCTTCGAGAAAAAGCCGAAGCGAACGAGCCCGTCTTGGTGATCCTCGATGGGCTGGAACACTTTGCACAGAAGAGTACGGCAAAACAGTTGCTGTTGTACAACTTGCTTGACTGGTTGCAGTTCAAGGATGTCAAGATGGGTGTACTCGGTGTGACTGAAGACTTTTGCATTATGGACGCGCTCGAGAAGCGAGTTCGATCACGGTATGCTGAGATTATCGCTGTGTCGTGAAGTAGGTTGCTTAGCCGTCGTGTCTCCGTAGTTTCTCCAAGCTCCAGATCGTTGTTCCCGTGCGCTCCTTCGAAGGGATGAAGTCGATGATGCGTGACGCTCTAAAGCTTAGCAACGTCGACTGGGATCGTGCACCAGCTCTCGAGCGACCAACTGATGTATTCATCGAAAAGTTTGACAACCATCTCAATGAGCTTTTTGGCAAGAACGAAGATATGGCTCGTTTCCACGCAGTGTTTGAAGGATTATGGGACAGAAGTCGAAGCCCAGCTTATTTTATTCGGCTCGCTGTATCTGCAGTGACGTATCTCTCTAATGATCGGCCAATCTTGCTTCCCTATCACTTTCAGCGTGCTCTTGAGTTACTTGAGCCTGACTATCAGCTCGAGACACTTCGAACAATCAGCGACCATGGTATAGCTCTGTTGATTGGTATGAGCCATCTTGAGAATGACGGGCATACATTTTTCACGCTCGAAATGGTGTATCGTAAGTGGCAGGATTTCTGTCGAAAACATGATTTACAGCGCACGCTGCCGACTCGCGCGGAAGCTCAACAGGAACTAGAGGTTCTGATTGACCTAAAGCTGGTGGAAGACGCTGGTGACCCTTTCAGAATTTCACGCGCGAAGCATGCTCCAGCACATTTCATTCAGCCTGAGTACCGAGCGGTACACCTAAATTTCGAGCCGAAGACATTGCAGAGTATGATTCGCAGTAGGAGTCTAAATTGCTCCACTGCGATGACTGAGTGGATGCTAAATGGGGGCTGATTCAATGATGGACGTGATCAAACCTGGACAGAGAGGCTGTTGTCGATTAATAATAGCGTCGGGTCTGATCCCACATGAGGGTGGACGCGCTGAATGCGCGAGTACTCCTGTGCAAGTCGACAGAGGGATCCGTTAACGCGGAGGGCCTCGTTCTTTCCGCAGGGCGATGGTTGTCCAGTTTGCAATCGAAGCTGTACCGGCTTCGTCATCTGACGATCGACATCCCGTGAAGAAGAAGTATCTCGTGTCACGAAGCCGAGAGAAGAAGAACTCAATCTTTGACTACGTGCACGTAAAGTTGTTCAGCCTCAATACTCCCTCTCTTTTTGCTTACCGTTCTGGTCGATCAACTAGGCATTTGTCGTCAAATGTGTTGCGAAAAGTACGATACGGTCAATCTCTAGATGCAGCGATGCAGGTAACGTCCGTCAAATATTTCATTTGCATCACCTGCAGGAGATAATCATTGTTCTAGGCTCGGAATATGTGGATGACTGGTTCGAGTTCTCCTGGCTTCACGCCTTTGGACAAGATCGATTTTCGACTCTCCAAAGCTTTCGCCATTCACCGATCGTTGAAGCTTAATGGAGATCACCCACAGACGATGAAATCGTCCAACCAGCGAATAGAGAAGCTGCACACGAGAGATGGATGTATTCGGTTGGACGGCAAATACAACTTCAGGCGACAGATGGATGCTTCTTGGCTTTGGAGGAGGATGGCTCGTTATGCAAACTTCCGAAGCGATTTCAAGGAGATCCACGGACACTGCTCACGCTGTTTCCACAAGATCCTCTTCACGCTCCTGGCAGCAAGTCTGCCGTCTCTGTTGGCGAACTTTGCTTTCTTGTCCAGGGATCAGCAACTATCGCAACCCATCATCAAGTTCTCTACGTAGATTCGAAAGCCATTCCAGAGCCACCTGGAGTTTTCCGTGAGGCTGTGATTCAATTCCAACGAGAGCACGGAGATGAGACAAAACGCAGGCCGACTTATATTCCTCATTCTTCAACAATTTGGTCATTCCAGACAGCGTCTGTCCACGGCGAAGCGCATCTAGAGAGTGGCATGTTGGTTCAGCTCATACAAGGAGAGCAAGCAGTACATTATGAGATTGAGAAAATCGTAAAGCGAAAGTACACGCCAATTACTTCAAGTGACCCAGAATCCGCGGAGTCTGACGAAGTCGAAGTACAGCTTAATGCATCACAAATCTCGTCTTCACCAGAAAGCGCTTCGTCACCAATCGGCGTTTCAGATCAAGATCATGCCAGACAGTCGAGCAAGCTGAATCTAACACACGTATGGCTTCAATCGAATACTCGGTCTTCGCAGTTGATCACACCAGACTCGATCAAATCACTCACATCTGAGACTCCTGAAAGTGCGCGGAGAAATCGGTGGGATAACTTGTGGTTCATTCATGATGTTGCTGTTGAGCAACGACGGGAACACGAGCGCAAGCAACTCCTTGCTGCCCTTGATACCGAAGACGAAGTCGATGAAGATACTGAGCTTAACGTTGACCCAGAGGAACCGTGTGAGCAGGACACAGAGACGATCAATCAACCGGAAACTTCAGACGGAGATGATGATGCGTACCACATACGGCGAAAACGCATTTCAATCCTTAACGCAAAGCTGTTCGTTAGTCGGTCCGCAGAGGATTTACAAAACCATGCCGCTGCGATCATCGTTCGGTTTCTCCGAAGAGTTTCCAGACGGGAAGCTGAGCGAAGGGCAAAAGACTTGATTGAGCGTCGGATAAGGCGAACCGGGAAGAAGAGCCGACGACAAGGCGAGGTTTCGATTCAGTTGAGTACGGGACAACAATTGCAGGTGTTGCAGTGCTATAACCCATCAGTGTATGGGTCTTTGGCCGTTAGAGAGCCCAAAGTGTCTCCGTCGAGACGAGTTCCGGGTGTATCCTTGCAGAACAGTAAATATCCAGACCTTGAGATGAACCGTTTGGCGACCATGGAGCGAAGTCTTCGGCATCTAGGATCAAGCGAATTTCAGCAGCAGCAGGTTACGATGAGCTTGCACAGTAGTAGCGGTCGCCCGCCCCTCGGTCATCGGTCTCTCTCTAGTCTGAAGCTGCGTCAGGAACACGTCGCAAAGGAGAGACGACGAGACCGTGATCTCCATGTCCAGCTTGCAATGGCACACCACGAGAAGCCACCGTTCAGGTTTGGCAAGCATAACTTGGTTCTACCTTCGCGGCATTATCGCCCTCAAACGGCACCGGCATCGCCAAAATCGAAACGCTGACGTTCCAGGTCGACTAGTTTGTATTGTGAGCATTAGCATCTGTGATCACCTCATGCAAGCTCGTACCGATCAAAAAGCGACGCCGCTTTCGTCGCTGACCAGGCACGAAGCTTTCGCGGACAATCTCGAAAGGAGCGTAGAATTTGACGAGATTACCGCGTTCAAATTGAGTGGCGGGTGGTATTCCGTCTTGGGCCGCGACAACGACTGTCAATCTCAGTCCCGGTGATGGTCGTGCCGACCTCTCGTCGGCCGATGAAGCTTCAATGACTACACTCTCGTACGTCATGGCGTGTGGTTGTGCCACCAGTCGATCGAGACGGACCACAACGAACGGTCGAGCATGAACCTCGCTTGCACTATCTTGGCCCTCTTCTCGTAAAAGCGTTTGGCCTTGAGAACGTAATAGCGTTAGATCTCGGTTCGATTTCCTCGTAGCCTTCCGAATGGCATCCCCGATGAGCCCTCGTATCTTTGAAAGAACAGCCTCAGCACTTGTCCGCTTATGTGGTGCGGCATTGCGCAACTTTGACGGGGAGAGGAATTGCGTTTGGAATGGTTCATCTCGCATCTCGTGGACGGTATCGGCTATACCATCGTCGTTCTCGTGGCTAGTATCCCGTTCAGACAGAGTATTCGTTAATACCGTTGTCTCTGAGACGCATGACTGCGATAGACGAGTTGCCTTGTTCAACACGTCCGATAATCGCCGTCCTGCTCGAGGGTTGCGTTCACGAGTGTCATCAAGCGACGAAAACGAAGCAGGTAGAGACTTCCGCCTACACATTGACAGCCTATTAGTCGTCGAGTAGCTCATTTCATCTTCGATTCAACTCACCGTTTTGCATCTGCATGCTGCTTGGCGATAGTGTTTCCGGTCGACGTCGACTGCCGCCTCTTAGCTCCAGTCGACGCCGAGTTCCTTATCCACCTCGCTGGCCTTGAATCTGCCGACTCAATCTTCGGCGCGCTAGCTCTGGAAGACGTTGGCAACTTCTTCTTGACGACTGATCCACCAACACTCTGTCGCCTTGACACCATGACCTTGGGCGGAGAGGTTGGTTTGTCACTCAAATGCACAGAACTCTGTGAACCACTCTCGACGTTTAGCACAGGTGATCTCTCCACCAGCGATGAGCGTCGTGGCGTGGGAGAGCTCGGCAATTGTCGTTCTTCTCTTCGCACTGACGCCGGGACAGTCTCCACCGTCTTCCTTGTTGGTGGCGGCGCTATGAGCAGGGACGCGAATGGATTGGCGTTCTCCCCTTCCTCTTCCTCTTCTTCCTCGTCTCCCTCTTCAATGGGACCATCGAGGATGCTTCCTCCAAACGCTGCGTGTTGTGCGAAGAGTTCCTTAGGTCTCTCGAGGATGCGTTCACCAGCGTCCTCGACTCGAACTGACCGCTTTGGCGCGCCGATCCCGTTCAACCGACGCTCGCGCTCCTTAGGCCGCCGTGTCGACTCCTGAGGGTCGTAGTACACCACGCGCTCTTCCTCTTCTTCATCATCGTCGTCGCCTCCACCATGCAGGAAGCTCACGCGTGGGCGCCGGATCATCTCCGTTCCGCGTATTGGCATATCGCCGCACCGCTTTCCCACCAAAATGACGCCCTACTGTGTCCACTTTTATAGAAGGTTACTATATAGTACGCAAGTATTACAAGACCACAAGCCCATCTCATTTGAAGGTCTCACGCGAGTGATGGTCAGTTTGACTTAGAAACGTGTTTAAAAACGAATCTGCTTGCCTGGTATTCCCCCTTGGGATCAAGAACAGCAACATGGCGAGACAGCGGCTGTCACCGACCGATATGGAGGCGCTACGCCACGCGCTATGGGCCCCACAGCAGCCGCAGCAGGACGTCGACCGATGGATGCAGCAGGGCTTCGTCTTCCAACTACGTGACGCGGCGGAATTCCCGCTTGGATTGGTACAGGGACATGGCGGGCCGTGCGGAGTCCTCGCCGGTGTGCAGGCTGAGATTCTGCGGCTGTATTTGTTTCCAGAGCGTGATAACAGGACTCTTGATGAGCGCAAGGCGAGTTTGACAAAGAAAATGGATGAAGAGACGCAGTATGAGTGGTTAGCGCATGCTCTGGCGTCGATTTTGGTCCGATGTGCGAGGAAAGGAGCGACGAGCGAGTTGTCGGTCCATGTGGTCGTACCAGCGACGGCCGAAGACTCTGCAATTCGAGGGCTTCATGGTGATTTTGATGAACTTGTGTTTCAAGTACTGAAGTCGGACAATACCGCTTTGGTTGAGTTTCTGTGCCATCATCGAGGGGCGTTCAAGTCTCCGATTGGAGTTGTTTTGTTCATGTTGAGTGTGCTGCGAACAAAGAGTCTTGCACAACTTCGAGAAGAAATGGACGATATGGATAGCACGCTGACGGGCCAATTCGGTCACTGTGGACAAGAGATATTGAACTTACTGCTCACAGGAGTAGCATCTTCGAACGTGTTCGACGGGGAGGTGCCCATGGGAGACACCGGGCTCATGCTTCGGGGCGTTCAACAGCGACCGCAGATCGGATACCTCACGCAACTGGAAGCACTTCGCTATTGTCAAGTCGGTAGTTACTACAAATCACCACAGTTTCCGGTGTGGGTGATCGGCAGTTCTTCACATTTCAGCGTGTGCTTCGGCCTCGACATGAACCTCTGTGAAGCTTCAGTGTCACAAATGCTCTTCCAGAGGGTCCAACGCGTCTTCAAGTCGCTTGACCCTATTGAAGCCGGCTTCATCGAAATCAGCAATCTGGTGGAGTCACTCAAGCAACTCGGTGTCTCGACAGAAATAACGTCAAACGAGTTCTGGATGTCCCGAGTATGCTCTCAACTCGAAGTCAGTGGTGCTGGCATTATTCTTTGGGATGACTACTGGAAGGTTGTCTCAGTGTTGCTGCACACAAATGATCTGGAACTGGCATTAAGCGGAGAATATGCTCGCTCGAGTGCTCTTTCACGCCCGAAGTCGGACGAAGAGATTGCGAAAGAGCTTCAAGCTCAGTTTGATGCTGAAGGCGGTGGACAGTTGCGCAACACCCCCATGAGTGAAGCTAGTGATCATCATCAAAGCAACTCACCGCCTATGTTCGAGCTGTTCTACTACAACGGCTTGGTCCGTCCATCTGGGAGCGACTCTCTTCAGCCTCCTCTTGTACGTGCTGCTTTATCAAACGCACTCGCACCAGATTTTATTGGTCAAACAGTTCCAATTGAGATTTCAACCTCAAGCTGTAGTGGTGGACACAGCAGTCAACCTCTTGAAGAGATTTTTAAAACCAAATGGCCAACAGCAACAA
>KE464058.1:3847-40476 GCA_000387445.2 Pythium aphanidermatum DAOM BR444 | reverse complement strand
TGCTCAAGGTGCTCGGTAAGGGCAGTTTCGGTAAGGTCATGATGGTCCGCAAGAAGGACACTCAGAAGATCTACGCCCTCAAGACTCTCCGCAAGGCAGCACTTGTGAAGCGTAACCAGGTACGGAGTTGTGCAGTGGGTGGCTCCATTCTTCCCTGGATTGACTTTGATTTCTTTCCCTAGCTCCTGCACACGCGTACAGAACGTAGCATTCTGCAGAGTATCAAGCACCCATACCTCACGAGTCTGGCGTACGCGTTCCAGACCCCAGACAAGCTCTACCTCGTGATGGACTACTGCGGTGGTGGTGAGCTCTTCTTCTGGCTGAAGAAGGACCGTCGTTTCTCGCAGAACAAGGCGCGTCTCTTCGCGGCAGAGATCATTCTCGCCCTCCAGGAGCTGCACTCGCACGACATCATCTACCGTGATCTGAAGCCAGAGAACATTCTGCTCGACCTTGAGGGCCACATCAAGCTTACCGACTTCGGTCTCTCGAAGGAGGCTGTCACCGGTGCTGGTGCCGTTGGTGGTACGAAGACGTTCTGTGGTACTCCTGAGTACCTTGCGCCTGAGATTCTTGAGAACAAGGGTCACGGCAAGGCTGTCGACTGGTGGAGTCTGGGTACGCTCATCTACGAGATGCTCACGGGTCTTCCTCCGTTCTACGACCAGAACATGCAGCGAATGTACGACAAGATCCTCAACGCACCACTGCGATTCCCGTCGTTCATGTCGGCTGAGGCGAAGGACCTCCTCACTGGGCTTCTTACTCGTAAGGTGTCAGACCGTCTTGGTAGTGGACCAACCGACGCCGAAGAGATCAAGTCGCACCCGTTCTTCCGTGGCATCGACTGGGAGGCTGTGCTCCGCAAGGAAGTTATCCCGGAGTTCAAGCCGCCAAACCGATTGGGATCGATTGACACGAGCAACTTCGATATCGAGTTTACCGCCGAGAAGCCAGTCGACTCGGTGGTGACGACCACGATGAGCGAGACGCAGCGCAACAAGGCGCAGTTCCCTGGCTTCACGTACAATGCCGACACAATGGACGAGGACCAGAAGGGCAACTAGACGCGTCGCTAGGTTCTATCGCCAGCGCCGTATATTAACGGAAGAGCATGAGGCGATGGTAGTGCGCAAAGCAGGTTTGTGATAGATGTTGAAGACAGTAAGGATAACAGAAGAAAGAAGCATGACTTACATAATTCTCGACATTTGATTGATCTGATGCATGCGCTCGGTGTTGTTGGAATAACGCTTCGTGGGTGGATGTTCCTCATGCTCGAAGACACAAGCATGGAACGAATAGCCTTACTCATGTTGATAAAAGTGTATTCTCATGCGTGTGCAAATGTTTACATGTAGCCTCCAATGGCCTTAGGGCCTCGACGCTCGTGAGGGTTCGTGCGCTTCTTTCCACCGGAATTGATGTGCACGCCTGCAGAGCCTCCAGGCAGGTCGGAGTCTTCGTATGGGTTCTTATCTCTGCCCTTGCGACCCTTACGGCCATGCTTTTTCAGTCTCTTACTTGCAACCTTCTTGTCTTCCGTGGTCGTGTCGAAGTCAAGGTCAGCCACACCAGCCTCTTCGGCGTCGTCTTCACCTTCTTCACCATCTTCTTCTTCGACGAGAGCTGGCTCAATGATGTCGGGGAATCGGGCTGCTGCGACAAGATGGATATCGAACGACTCCGGATCCGAGTTCTCTGGTGGGGGGTGGCAGTACAACAGCTTGCCATTCACGTAGTCGCGAAGAATGTCACGGGCAGCACGGGATGTATCCGGACCACCCTTACCTGACGTAGCATATCCACGCGAACGAGCATAGCTCTCCAACATGGCGTACACATCAACTGCATCCGTTTCCTTGGCAACCTTGCTGATTTGAATTTTGATTCCATACGTGCGCTCGAGGAAGCGCTTGGGGATGCGACGAACGACAAGCTCACAAGGGCCAACATGGTCACGTAGCTGTGAGATTGGCAACACACCACAACAGTACATTTCGGCCTTGGAGTTGACGAAACTTGGGAACACAAGACCTGGGCAATCGCAGAGCATGATCTTGTCTGAGAGGATCAGGGTCTGGAAATGCTTCGTCTTTCCTGGTGTCGCACCAACAGCAACTCGCTGGGTCTTGTGCGAGTATGTGGAGGCCCCAAGCAGAGCATTGATGACGGAACTCTTGCCGACGTTCGGGAAACCGAACATACCAAACTTGATCAAACCCTTATCTTTCTCACGAATGCCAACCTCTTCGAGCACAGTGTCAGCGATGCTCGTGAAATAGTCGAACAGTTCAACACGAGAGAGAACTGGGAATGGATGTTCAGATTCAACTTCGCGAGCACCCTCTTCGACAGCAGTGGAAGGAGCCTTCGTCTCCTCGACGTCCGCCTCGTCCTCCTTGTCGCTCTCCTCATCCACGTCGTCCACATGCTGACTCTTCTCTTCTTTAGCCTTGGCGTCAATTTCTTCTTGCGCCTTCTTCGCTGAGAAGAAAATGACTTCGTCGTGCTTTGACTTGAAGTAGTTTCCCCAAGCGGTTCTGATAATTCGCCACAGATCGAGAGGTCAGGCAAAGCTCGCAACTCTGTCCTCGGTCAAGACATCCTCACCTCTGACGATCATCTAGGAAATCGGACTTGTTAATCACGAGAAGAGATCGACGTGGGGTTGCACCCTCCTTCGCGTATTTTTCGAGATCCGTTGAGCTAACAGATATGCGCCAACATTAGTAAAGGCATACACGGGCAAAATTCTAGTCATGCTGCTTACCGATAGAAAAGTGGGTTTCGTGCATCCAAGATCTGCACCATAATGTCACTACGCTCACGGACGTGCCACAACTGACGCCAGACTTCCAAGTTCTTTTCGAAAGGCGTGACTTCCAGGTTCTCGTTGGATGACTCCAGCCTATACAATAGCGATGGACATCACGTGGTGAGATCCTCATGGTACGTGTGTGCGACTCTGATATGACGGAACGTACATGGCAATTTCACGTCGCCATTCGAGGAAACTCTCCTTTTCCATTCGGTTGAGCTCCTCACCGGTGGTCGTCGAATCCCACTGAGGGCGACGTGGCACCTTCATCTCAGCGAACACCATCTCAGGCACTGGTTCGTTGCGGCGCCTGACATTAGGATATGGCGACATAAGCAGCTATCAGCGCGCATGGAGTGTCAGCTCACTTACTCGACAATCGTTGGGCCAGTTTCGGTCTGGTCTAGCACCATGATGCTCTCCTTCATGGCTGTGAACTCACGGTTGGCCAGCACAGCACTCGCCAAGAAGTCATCCTAATGGGAAACGGTGAGATGAGTGAGTGTATCCACGAGACGAAACAGAGTACGCAGCAAAATTACCAGCGAAGACGCCTCCAAAAAGGATGCCAATGCCACAGTGGCATCACCACCATCACGCGCAGACACGTATTTACCAGCGCTTCATTGACGCAACACAACACGGTGAGTTCTCTCGTTCATCTCGCGTTGCATGCATCTGCCGTCTGCTCACCTGGACTGCACGTCCGACGTCTTGGTAGCCGACGACTTCTTCTGCGTGCGCAGCAGCGACTTGCCCAGACTGCCCTTCTGCAGCTTCTGTCCCGTGCGCCCCATGTTCGTTCGTTGGTCGTCCACGCCGCTTCCACTTCCACTCGCGATGCACTTGGTGGCCAATTGACAGGGAAAAACGAAAGCACTGGAAGCCACGCTAACCAGGAGTGATGGTCGCCAACTGCTGTATGAAGTCCTCTGATTGGATGAAAAGATGTACCATTGCGAATGTTTCCGGCACATGTCAACAGGGTCAACGGCAACGATGACGGCGGATGTTGGTCCATCGTCGGCGGTTGAAGCGCTTCAGAGACGGCGCTGTAGATGGAAATGCTGAAGAGCTGAGGGACGTGATGCGGGGGGAACTCGCTCAGTGAGTGATGGGCATGGGCTCGGGGTTATTATTAATATTAATAATACCCAGAGAAGCACACAAAGGCGCAGGGGGACCGGGGCTGGGCGTTGAGGTCGATGGACCACCACGCGATAGTCACACCTGTGCGCCTACGCATAACTCTGCCGACCATCGATCAGCTTGACGCGATCGGCAGCTTTGAATCTGCACACCAGAAATCAGCATGTCGATCGTCGAAGACAGCGCAACGCGCAGTTGAGAGGACCGCAGAGACTCCGTCAGGGGTTCCAAAGCAGACAGTCGCCAATCCAGATATCAGACACAGCCATCGAGGTTGATACGTGACTGTGTGCCGACAATCTCACCGGAGATGGATTCGACGCCGATCAGCATTGTCTCGCCCCCAATGACAGCGTCAGTCATGGTATCCCGTGGCGAGTGCCGCACTTCTGCTATTGGGTTTGTTCCTGCAACTCTTCCCAGTCAATTCATGAAGGCAAAACCCCGCTTGTATCGAGCCACGACGCGACCGTCGACAACATGCACGGAAATGCACTACACAGTTGTGAATGGAGGTACCGATGAGAACTTTCCGCAATCGTACGAGATTGGCGGCAATGGTGAATCGACTATTCCCTATCCCGAGTCCAAAAGAGCTACGAACCCCGCACGAGGGGATCATTTGTCTGTCGTCGCCATCACAGACTCTGGCGCTCATTTGCGCCTTGATTTTCAGGCATCGAACAATGAAGCAGAAGCACGTAAAGCATCGAAGCACAGCGGCCTGGGGATGGTGGCACCAAAAGAAAACCATCCGACGACTATCTCGTGGTCGGCACTGACTGCAGAACAACAAGCTACAGAGCTAATGGCAGCGTGCCGATCTCGGTTTGTGACGGAATACGCAATATCGACGGGATTCGTCTTTCCGACTGCATCAGACTTTTCGGATTCGGATGTGAAAGCTCAACTTCGCGTTCGCCAGTTCAAACGTTGGTATTTGACAAGCCCAGACACCCGTCCAGGTTTCCTAAATGAGGAGTTACGTTATGCTGCTGGAAGCAATTTGGTGTTGAGTGAACTTTCAAGGGTAAGTGCCACACTTCCGCCCAGAGGTGAGTTTTCCTCGAGCGCCTGGGCTAACTTTACCACATGGTATTCAACTGGAATCCCCGTTGGAGATGATGACATGACGAAAGTGACAATGACTACATTAAGTGACCGCCTAGTAGAACGGACTCGCTTCCTCCAGAGTCGCATTCAGGCATTGGATGACTTTGAAGAAGAAAAGAAGCGATCGCTCGAAAATGAAGAGTCTGTTACTTATTTCATCTTCGACACACTACCCAATGTCCACATCACAACAGCGGAAGGTTCCCCGACGTTATGGGCTAGCCAACCCAGTTGCAACCAATTACTCGAGCTTCAATTAGTGCTCCAGTCAGCGACGATTCAATCAGCTGCCTTCGCTGATGAGGTTACTCTTCCAGATTTGGCAATATGTTTAACTCAAAGCTGTGATCTTGCGTTGCTCGCGAAGGATTTTATTGCTTGGTGGGGTGCTCCAGATAATTTCCATCGACATGGCTTCTTAGAAGAGGAGGTGAAGGCCGCAGCAAGTGATACTGCCGTGAAAAAGGCTATGGAAGAAGACGCTGAAACGGTCGATAACGCGGCAGACGGATTTGTCGACAGATATTTCGTCTCACAATCGGCAAGGAAGATACATTTGGAGAACAAGTTACGAAACATGAGAGCCCTGCGACGAATTTATGACGTAGCAAGATCTGGGATAATGCCTTCACCTCTGGTTTGCGAACTGGAGATGCCTCCTTCAGCAATTGTCTTTTCATTTCCCAACGTGATAGTCGATGAAGTGGAACATGCGTGTGGTGTTGCCGCCATTGAGGATAGCCAGCCAACTGTTCGTGAGGATATTGAGGACATAGCTACTGATACAACTGAAATCGAGGTCGACGGGGAGCTAGGCCTGGAGAGCAAGATGCGAGAGGAAGAGTTAGCCCTCATGGCGACTGAAGACGCGTTATCCAGTTACCTCACTTCTGGCTACGAGTCTGCTAGTGATGATGAACAAGAAGATACGGGCGCTCCCATTGATCCTCCAAAGCGAACAGATTTCACACATTCTTACTTTTTTGGTAACCTCCCAAAGGCTTTCCGGATCAATTCAGGTGGTTGGATTGCAGGTAGTGGGGTTGATAATGGCGACGAGGAAATTGAAGAAGAAGAACGGCTTGAGCGAGAACGCAAGCATCAGGAGATGTTAGATAGGCTGGAGGCAGAGCGAATTGCCGAGGCTGAGCGTCAAGCGGAGCTCCAAAGAATTGAAAAAGAAAAAGAGGAGAAGGCACTACAGCTACGTCGCCTCAGACTGCTCGAACTAAAGAAGATTCTCGCGTACCAAGCAGAGCTTGAGATGAAACGAGCACGCGATATCGAGTTCCAGAATATGATGCGTGAACGCGCCAATATGATGAGCGCAGAGCGAGAGGCTCGACTGTGGATAACAAGATTGGAGGAAGAGAGATCCGCCATGGTTGCAGAAGATGAGCGAGCAAAACTGCTAAGACTAGCAGAATACCAAGTTCGGAAGGATGCAATGAGAAAATGCTAGCAGAACTCACAGCAATGGATGCTGAGGATCGGCGCTCGGCAGCATTTCAGCAACAACAATTGGACCTTGAGCGACGGCAAAAACAACGCTCGGACTTTCTCAAAGAGCTGTACGAGCCCTTCGAGCCGTACTATCCATCGTCGAAAGTTGCATCAGAAGACTTTCTACCGACCATCCGGCGTCACCGACGGCATCGAGGTGAGCGCCCGAAGGCAGCTTATACTCTTCCGTATGTGGAGACGATGACGATTGACGAAGTCGAAAGCGAGCCCTATGTTGCTCGTGATTCTCGCAAGCTACGAG
Source organism: Pythium aphanidermatum DAOM BR444 (assembly GCA_000387445.2). Taxonomy (NCBI): domain Eukaryota; phylum Oomycota; class Peronosporomycetes; order Pythiales; family Pythiaceae; genus Pythium; species Pythium aphanidermatum. Next base: position 33,625 of record KE464058.1, on the reverse strand, counting down.
TCTTGATGGGTCTCTCAACCACGAATCCGCTGAGCCGACGAATGATGCGCATACCGTCAGCAGAAGAGATCATTGGGGGTCGGCAGGCCTTACAACTCATGCTCCCATCGACTAGATGGACTGAAGAAGACCGTTATGAATCGGCCTCGGAGAACGAGTGGCAAAGCCACAAGTCAACAACCAATCAAGTCGATCACCCACCTCAGAGGCTACTTCCGAGTATCGTCCCATGGATAGCTGAGAGTGACGAGAAGCTGACAGATTTGACCTGCATCGAGTCGAGTGATTACTCGAAAAGAAAGCGTCCGAACCGGCGAACTCACAGGTGCAAACCGAAGCCAACAGAATCAAGCCATCGTGAATCGACAGCATTACCCTTCTTTAGGGGAAACTTCGTGGTGAGAGGTGAAGGAAAGTCTCGTTCACAAGATTATGCGCCTCACTGAATTATGGCGATGGTGATCAGGTTGTTGCACCCATTGACTCATCGAGTGGCCTCGATTTACAAGCCTGCGCCATACTGATGATTAGGTACCCGATAACTTGGCAATCCAAGAGTTTACTCACTTCCAGAATGCGATCGATTGGGAGACCACCGGAGCGCGCATTGAACTGGAAGAGGATCTTGGTCCAACTGTCCGCGAGTGCACGTTGCGGTGAACACCGACTCAAGTAGGTCAAGCCGAGCAAGTGTGGCTGTTGGTCTTCCTCAAAATACCCTTGTTCAAAAGTGAACTTGGCGAGATCACCCTCCGTGAGCTACAGAAGAACTAACATTAGCACTCCTTGTTGATCGACGAGGAGCTATCGCTTACCTCGTTTTCATCTAAGAAGGAGGCTTCTGGTGACCACAGCGGGATGCCTTCGAGCGTTGTGAAGCGTCCGTCCAACTCAAGTCGCAGAACAATCGTTGGTTTCTCTGAGAACAGGAAGTACCGGCTCGTGGTTGCATCCTTCCACACAAGAGCGAGGGGTGTTAGCCCCAGCTCGTAATGTGATGACTTCATGTAGAAAAGGAGCCCATCCCTTCAGTGATTACACTCTACATGTTAGTCGTGGTGGAGCTCAACACATGCAGCAAGAAATACATACTTGAGAAATGGGAAAGGTGTAGAGTAGGCACTATGGAGGCCTTCTTCATCACATTCGAAGCATGGAACAGGCTGAATAACAGCAAATAAACCGTGTTAAGTCCATGTGGCAAGGGGAGATGGGAAGGAGCTTGTACCAAAAATCGGAACGGGTTCGCAGACGACACAGTCGCTGTGGAGCCTTCATCAAGCTTATCTCTCAGCCAGTATAAGCGGAACTCGGTCGTGCAGTTGTACAACAGGTAGCCTTTCCAGCACATGACGTCCAGCACGTAGAAGGTCGAATCGTATTCATGGAAGATGCAGTCAAGAATGCAGTATGCTTCCGTGGAGGCCGCAGTTTTTCGCGAGCCACTGGGCAGTGCCGACGGAAACTTCTTAATGATACTACCCGATTGCGTCCGCGCGATGGTAATGCCACTACAACCACGACGACGATAAATACCAAATGAATCAACGACGCAGTCCAATGCATTGGACACTTACTTGCTCGCAACCACCAAGCAGCGCTTTCCCTCGGGCCTCGGCATAACGTACCACCCGTCCCCAGCCGCACTGCCTTTGCCATTCAAATCTGCAGGGACATCCACCATCCACTCAGGCACCATGAGCTGCTTGCTGAAGTGTTCTCGGCGGCGCTTCACGCGTTCCTCTCTCGTTCGGCTCTTGCTCTTAGGCACCGCCTCCACCTCCATGTCCGACTCATCTCTCTCCGCGGACGCCAGGCGCCGCGCCAGCGCCGTGAGGTCGCGCCTGGCCTGTCGCTGCTGCTGTACGACGTCTCGACGTCGTGCCGCAGCCTCTTGCACCCACGCCTGCTGCTTGATGCCTGTGCGTCTGGTGCTCATGTTGCCCTCGTAATGATCGAGACCTTACCAGAAGTGCGGCGACGGTTACGAACCGATACCAGCGACGTTAACTGTGAGCAGCTCATCAGCATTTCACCAACGGAAGCAAAGGGGGATGGAAATGGAGGAAGTGGTGTTGGGGCGCGAGTGCGAGTACCGCGTGGAGGTGGGCGCACAGACAGAGCTCAAGGTCAAGCTCGTGAGCGGCTCGGCGGAGCTCTTTGGAGTCGAGCTGGCCATCGACAATGAGTACACACTGCGCGACACCAAGGCCGCCATCTTCACGTGGTATGGCGCCACACTGCAAGTGCAGGGCGCTACGGAAGTCGCGTACACGTCGGACGAGACGCCAATGAACAGCGTCGTCAACATCCACGCGCAGCTTCAGAAGCGCCGCGAGATGGCGCGCGTCCGACACAGTGCCGGCCCGCGCGTGCTCATCGCCGGTCCTGTCGACAGCGGTAAGTCGACCCTCACGCAGATCTTGCTCAACTACGCGCTGCGACTCGGAGAGAAGCCCACGCACGTGGATCTCGACGTCGGCCAGAACTCGCTGAGTGTGCCCGGCACAGTCACGGCCACACCGCTCGACATGAACTGCTTGGACGTGGAAGAAGGCTACGTGCTCACGAACCCGCTTGTGTACTTTTACGGCCACGCCTCCATGTCGGACAACGCCGAGCACTTCCGCTGTGTCCTACAGCAGCTTGCACGCGCAGTGAAGCGACGCCTCGCGGATGATGAAGATGTGAATGCGTCGGGCTGCATCATCAACACATGTGGTTGGGTGGACGGACTCGGCTACGATCTGCTAGTCGAGTCGATCGTCGCCTTTGACGTCGACGTCGTGCTCGTGATCGGCCAGGACAGACTCTACAGCCGCCTTCAGAGCTCGCTCGCCAAGACTCCACAAGGAGACCGCCTGTCGATCGTTAAACTCATGCGCTCGGGTGGTGTGGTGCCACTCAACAGCAAGTTCCGATCCGCGCGCCGCCAGACTCGCATCCGCGACTATTTCTACGGGTCTTACGCACCCATGCGGCCGATCCCCTTGCTCTCTCCCTGCGTCAACGAGTACTCACTGGACGAAGTGGACTTCTATGCCGTGCGGGACATGAAGGTCTCTGCCGGGATGCTTCCTGTTGGCCAAACCGCCAACGAAATGAGCGGGCTTTTCGTCTCGAAACTCGAGAAAACCAGCGACTTGCTCCACTCCATCGCCGCCGTGGCACATCCGAAGAAGCAGGAGGCTCGCGACGCCCTCACAGCCACTACATCAGACCTCTCATGGCTGCTCACGAGCCCTGCTGCTGGCTTCGTCTTTGTGTAAGTTCCTCGTGCCCATATCAAATGCGCCTTACTTGCTCACTCTGTCTTCGTGGAACAGGAAGGAGATTCGTGAGGCAGACAAGAAGATCGTTCTTCTCGTGCCCTCGCCAGGACCTCTACCATCGAAGCATCTGCTCGTCGGGTCTATCAAGTGGATCGAGTGATCAATGCAATGCAAACCGAACTTGTCTTCTGTGCCACGATATTCATTTCTCTGTTCTCTATCTAAAACCAGCCCTGGTCCGGACGGTTCTGTCTGTACCAGCTACCGCCATTGACATCGAGTGCACGCTCGAACTCTCCCGCACGAGCAACAACTTTGACTACGACTTCGTAGAACTCAACGTTCGTGTCATCGTCCACGATCTTCGAGAGCTCATCATACAGTGACACGGCGCATCTCCAGTCCTCCTGTTTCTCACAAGAGGCGAGCACGAGGCGGCCAAGTTCAGCCTTCACTGTCACTGACGTCGTAGCGGGAAGGTACTGGTAAAGGCGGACGAGGCGCTCATGGTCACTGAGCTTCATCGCAGCGTTAGCAGCCATCACGAAGAGCGCGTCTGGCGGGTACTGCAGCTGAGGGCACCATGCGTTCTGATAGCTTTCGAGCGTCTCGTGAAAGTCGTCAAACACCTGCAATGCCTGAGCATATTGCTGCTTATCCATTGCATACTTCATGACCGCCGTGAACGCAAACGTCGTAATCAGCGCTGGATCTCCCGCCATCATCTGAAGTTGCTTTTGAGCTCCTCCCCAATCTCCCGCTTGCAGATACGTTGATAGGATGTGGTTCTGTGCAATCGCGGTTGCCACTTGACCTCGCTTGAGAAACTCTTCCAGCAACGCAGTTGCGCTCTCAACGTCACCCAGTTTTGAGCACGCACGAAGGAGGAAGTTGAGAGTCTTCGCGCTCTTGGCTCGACGGCGACAAGTCAGGTTGTAGCGCCATTGGTTGATCACAGACTGGTACGCGCCGGCCTCGAAGTACACGCCGAGGAGAGTCTCGAAGTTGGTTCGATCAAGGCGTAAGCCCTGCTCTTCGGTCGCCTGGTGCCAGTAGGTATTCGCAGCTTCGACGTCACGGCTTACTTGGCACATCTCCAGTAGACCATTGAGTGTGTAAGCGTCCCATTTGATCCCGTGTTGGGTCATGCTATCAAGGATCGTTGGGATCAAGTCTTGACGACGTGAGCGGCGAGCACCAAGCAAAAGCGCGTTGAATGTGACGACGTCAGGACTCAAGCCATGTTTCTGCAGTCGCTCGTACACCTCCAACGCACTCTCCATCATGCTAGCGTTGCCATACGCTGAGATCATCGTGTTGTACGTGTAGAGAGACGGCTTGCTGTGTCGCCGCAAATACGCCATGATCTTGTCCATTTGCTTGAGGTCGGATGTGCGTGCACACGCGCTGAGCGCTGCGTTGCTCACTTTTTCACCCAAGTAGACGTCGTCTTCAATCACCATCGCGAAGAGCTCGCTAGCGACCACGAACTGGCGGTTACGCGAGCATGTCGTGATGGCCGAAGCGAAGACGTCGCTCTTGCTCACGACCTCATCGTACGGGATCGACTCGAGCAGATCTTCGATGTCTTCCCAGCGGTTCAATCGCGCGTATGCCAGCACCACGGCACCGTACGTGCGATGGTTGGGTGTCACATTTCTCGAGACCATCTCCTCCAGCAGGCTGAAAGCGACGACAATGTCATCGCGACCGCCACGAGCACACGCGTGGATGGCGCTCGTGTAAGTCACCACGTCGGGCTCGATGTGGAAGTGCTTCGCGATATCCAGCACGCCCAATGCCACGAAGGCATTACCCAGACGTGCACTCTCAGCAGCCACGCGGTTGAGGCGATTGCGATCGGATGGCTCCGTAATTTGATTCTTGAGCACGGCGAGAGCTGTCTTGCTGCGGTTCGACTTGATGAGGGCCCCCACGATGAGCACGAGCTCCTGGTCCGACCAGTGGTTGTCCATGATGGGATACTCGTCCAGGTACTTGCGCAGTGGCGCAGACACTGTGCTCGTAGCCATGCAGTCTTCCAGCAACATGCGGAACTTGGATCTATCCATGGCTTTCCACTGCTCCTTGTCCACTTTCTTGAAGGCCAACGCGGCGTAGCGTTGCGGGCGGTGCAGCGCCAGCTTGCAATGAGCACCCGAGCTATCCTCTTGATCTTCGACCGCCGCGACGCGCTCAAATAGTGCAGCCTTGGGCGGGCGCTCATCATCAGATGTGGATAAGGCGGCCACTGCCGACTGAGGCGAGAATGTCGCCTTCAGGCGTCTCTGAGAGACGCAAAGGGCATGATCTGGCTGCTGAGCGAGTGAGCTTTGCAGTGTGCGTGCTGGCTGGCTGCGCAGGACCTTCAGGGCCGCGCGAGGCGCCATGGAGACTCGAGGCGCCGCGAGCATTTCCACGGCGTGTGCGCTTGTGCGTCTCTCGACGACGCTCGACGTTGGCCCAGTCAAATGCGCTGCCCTCTCGTATTTGATGTGGTACAGTATCGGGTTTCGAAGGTAGTGGGCCAGCGATGCAAAGACACGAGCGTTGAAGACGTAAAAAGCCAACAACTCGTAAAAAACTATTGTTACCATATTTTCCATTCTCAAATGAACTGTTTTCTCATTCTGCCCCTTTAACATTCCGTTGAATCAGTAAATACTTCCTTTCAACCTTCAAATCCACTAATCAAAGACAAATGAGAGCATCCTCTGCATGCATGTTGCCCATTCTCTGAATGCGAATTCTCAGACCTGAGTCCGATCCTTGATGTAGCTCTTCGCGCATCACCGACGGCACCTCGCATTCCCGCCTCCTTCCAGCCGCATTCTTCATCCCGCCGGCTGCCACGCACGTCTCCTTCTCCTCTTCTCACGATGGTCGTCAAGCTTCTCACAAACGAGCACGGCAAGGGCCGCGTGCGCCTTCTCAAGGTCGACCGCCAGCCAGACAAGCACTCAGTCATCCAGCTCGAGGCCGAGATCGTGCTCGAAGGACCAGCGGAGCGAGCCTACTACGATGGCGACAATGGCGGCGTGCTACCAACCGACTCGGTCAAGAACACCGTGTACGTGCTGGCGAAGAAGCACGAGTTTGCGACGATCGAGGACTTTGGCATCATCCTCGCCAAGCACTTCGTCTCGACTCACCCAAAGATCGTACGTTCACTTGAGTGATTTGAAGACGATGGCATGTACGCTGACTGACAAATTCGATGCAGGTTGACGTAGCCAAGGTCAAGATCTTTGAGACTGAGTGGATCCGCGTCGTGTCCCCTGACTCGAGTGGCAAGGTTGTGCCTCACCACCATGCCTTCGTGGGCGGTGGCAGTGGCATTTCCACTACGTATGTTGTCGCTCGCAAGGCCCCACACGGAGGCGACCTGCAAGTGTCTGTGAGCTCAGGAATTGATGGACTCAAGGTGCTCAAGACGGCCAAGAGCAGCTTCGTTGACTTCTTCCGCGACGCATACACGACGCTCCCTGACGTGCCGGACCGACTTGTAGGTTCTGTGGTTACGGCCACGTGGAACTACACGAGCGAGGCTGTTCGCTGTGACTTCAAGCAACTGCTGAAGACATTAAGCGCACTCTGATCGAAGCTTTCGCTGGCCCAGCTGATGTTGGTGTCGACAGCCCAGCGGTCCAGTACACGCTGTACAAGATGGGAGAGGCTGTGCTGGAGCAGTGTTCAGCAGTCAAGGACATCACCATCACGATGCCCAACGTACACAACCTGCCCGTTGATCTCTCTCGCTTTGGCCTTAAGAACAAGCATCCTCACGGTGAGGTCTTCCTTCCAACTGATGAGCCGCACGGAATTATCCGCGCGACGATGGTGCGCTCAACGTCCAAGTTGTAGGTGGCAATGTATCAGAACTCCTTCTCCATTAGCGTTCGAGAAAAGGAGCAGCCATGGTAATTCATGTAGTACACCGATCCATTGTCGTCACCGTCGACCGTTGCGCTGGCTTTGATGCGTGGTTTCTCTTCACGGTCCCATATTTACTGCATGAAATGCCAGCACTAGTACGAAGTAGTGCAATACGGTTGTGAAGACATCGAGGTCTTCTTATATTGAAGCGATTATCTCGTTTGAGGTCTCGATTTAAGCGTGCAGCTTGTCGGCACGGCGGAACAGGCTGTCGACGATGTTGCCAACGTTCTGAATGACACCGAGCCCAGCAGTGTAGGTTTTCTAACAGAAGTCCAACACAGCAATCAGCATCCATAAGCGCAACCGCCCAGATCTTGTCACTCACGTCTTCGTCGGTGCTATCGTACACGATGAGCTGGCCCTTGCCTTGGTCCAGGATTCCGTGGAACTTGTGGTCGAGAATCATCTGGGAAAGCCTGGAAGCATAAAAGGCAATGAGAACCTGACATCTCCACGGCCGTTAACTATGAGAGACTTACTTCAACTCGATCTGTGCCAATGGAAGGTTGATGAGCTTTGCTACGTGGGCGATTTCGACACAGGAGAACGGCTGAATGATCTTGATCAAGTTGCTCTCAAGCAGTTGTTCGTAGAGCTTTCCCAAGTGGCTCTTGATGAGAGCGTCGTCCACAAGCTGTGCAGAGTACTTCTTGGTAGCGGCCTCGAACAGCTCGAGCGAGCGGTTTTCATGTGCTTTCGCGACAGCCTGAAGTGCTTCGAGGTCCACACCAATGAACTTGATTGCCTGCTTGCCGTTAATAATTGTGTTGACTTCACTCGCACCGCCGCTCGCGATCTTGCTGAGAAGCATGTACTTGAGGCAGCTGAGAGCCTCCTTTGCGTCCAAGTTAGCAAGGGCCTCGAAGGCCTCGAAGAAGTACGAGTAAGCCGTCTTGTAGTCGTGCTCCTCAGCGTGCAGAACACCCGACATTTGGTCAATCTGTGCCTGGGTCTTCGGGACAACGTAGATCGTGTTGGAGATGCTGCGAGCAGCAGTCAGGGCTGCCTTTGCCTTTGGCACATTGCGCAGAGCGTGGTGCAGCTTGCTTTCCACCAAGTGAATCTCGACGAGCAGCTGCTTGTCATCCAGCTTCTTGATTTCACGCACCAACGTCGTGATCAGATCGAGCGCAGGCTGGTACTTCTGCTGCTGGAAGTAGCTACGCAACACGAAATCACACAGCGTCAGTCATCTTTTGTTTCTACAAGAATCGAAGCCGTCATACATGGACGCAAGTCGAGCCTCCACTCGCTGGCGAAGGAACGTGTGCTTCTCTTGCTTGCACCACTCAATCGAATCAAGACACAGATCTGCCTGGAGCTGGAGCGCCTTCTCCGTGTCGAGCACCTGCACCTTAGCCACCATGTCGATCACCGTACGGACTGTGGCACCGCAACACCACGTCAGCAGTCTCCTCCATCGCACGTTTATTGGTTTCACGTACTGATTTTGCCGGTCTTTGCCTTTGGAATCGTCAGGAAGAACGGGCGCAGCGACTGCAACAGCGTCGCGAGCTCCTTCTCGCGACTGCACCCACATTACCCATCAGTCTCGGCCTCCTTGCGGTTCTCTATGCGCGTTTCATACCCAAATTGAATGTATAACTGACTCAGTTTGTAGATGGCCAGCTCCTTCGTACGCTGCACGACTTCGCTGGCTGGGTCGTTCCCAACTGCGGTACACAGACGTCGAGCCGTCAGTTCTCCATCGCCCTCTCCTCCGTGCTCCTCACGTACTGTAGCCGATGATGTCCTGGAGCATCTTGATGGCCGTCGCCGGGTCCGCGGCCGCCCCCAGCGTTGCGATGATTTCTTCCGCGTCGTCCAACTGCGTCTGCAGTGGGTGCGTGGCCTCCGCCTCCTCCATCTCCACGTCGCGCTTCTCCATCGTCGTCTGCTTCTCTCCCCTTCCGAGCCAAAATGGGGGCGGATATCTTCGCCACGAAATCCTCTCATATTTTATGAAATGTAACTTACCGAAACTTACCGTCACGGTTATACCTCTTAGAATCGATCGCGAAAGGGTACAGGTGTTCGTTCTCTTAATTCAGTTTATTGTCGCAATGCTGGGAGGGAGATGCTCTTGGCGAGCCCTGAGCTGCTCTCTTCGATGCCTCCATCGTCACCGCTCCATCCATGCATCCCTGCGGACTGAGGCACTGCATCTTCATCGAAAGCTGTCGAGAGGAAGAGCGGTGGCGCGTCGCCGTTCTCCGCCAGCGCTGCCATGGGCGACGTGGTCAAGCGACTACCTGCAGTGGTGGGGAGTACAGCCGCACCAGGCGAGTTCGGTGGCGACTGAGCGGCCTTCGGAAGGCGGAAGCCCGCTCGGTAGACGTATGCAGAGCCAGGAGAGAAGCTCGCGCGACTGCTCTCCAAGTCAGCACTGAACAGCCCGGCTGTACCCCCAGGACTGCTGAGTACTCCCATGGACGAGGGCTTCCGGGCTGAGCTCTTCCGTCGACTACCCTGTAGGGACGAGCTTGTCCCTACAAGCCGCTGTGTTTCTAGGAACGATGCCCCAGCAGACGCGGGGTCATCGCTCATCAAGTCTCCGAACATGCCGCTGTGTCGTGCGTTGCGGCCGCTGTGACCCAAGCCGCCCATCGTGCGTCGCTTCATGCTAGCATCGATGATGTTGCCCAGCGTGTCGATGTATAGCTCTCGTCGGTCGAGCGTCGACTTGTCGAACTGCTCTCCGATATTCTTGTTGTTCATGATCTTGGTCTGGATCTTCATCTTCATCTTCTCTACGATGCTTGCCTGGGCGTCAAGCATTAGCTCTTCCAGATCGCTTTGACTCTTAAGCTCTTTGTTGCACCCGGAGTGCAGCACCTCGTACTCGGCTCGAGCGACCATCAAGTCAGCGAAGAACTGGCAATTTTTCGCCAGCAGTTGCTGCTGTCGCTCATTGAAGAGCTTCCTCGTCGTTGTCGGCGCCTGGTTGTTGTCCCGTGCAGTGCCGCCTTTGTTGCTCGAGCGCGCAGACGTCTCAAACTTCCAGCACTCGGTCACAAAGATCTCACTGATGCGGTCCAGCTCTCGGTTCATGTCGGGTAGGTCCATGTTGCGAATGGATGAGCGCGCGACAACGTCCGCGAAGTGCTCTTGCTTCTCCTGGAACGACCGATACAGTGCCTCCACTCGGTTCGACTCCTTGTCGACAATACCCACAAGCTTGGCAGTGGCTTGTTGGATCTCGTTGCGGTTGTCTGCTTGCATCGCCATCATCTGCACCTGGGCTGCGTCTTGTCGTGCGTCCAGCTCGTCTTTCGCCCTGAAGAGCGAGTCGATCGAGCCGTTCAGTTGCTTGTTCTCTTGAAGCTGCATTCGCAGGTTTTGATCCACATCGTGTTGGGTCACCTCGAGGTCGCGCCTGAGTGTAGAGTGCGCGTCCTCGACGTGGAAGAGCTGGTTCTTGATCACTCCAATCTCGTTCTCCGTGGTTTTGGCGTGTTTCTCGAGTCCAGCCTGCAGCTCTTGCGTCGTGCGATTGAGTGTGCTCACGGCCTTGTCTGTGATCTCCTTGTACTCTGTCACCTCTCGCTGCAGCGCACTCCCGTGCTCAACTGCTTGGTTGAGATTGTACGACAGCCGCATGCTTTCTTCCGAGATCGTGCTCATGCTCGCGAGAACCCGGTCGAGTGAGTCGAAGACCTGTGTGAACTGCGTCTTCGTGTGCTCTTCGTGGGTCGTGAGCTGTTTCGCCACATGCGTTATCTTGCGGGTCGCGTCCGTGACGCTGAGCTGGAGAACGTCCATCTTGGCAGCGAGCGACTTGATCTCACTGTCCAGGTTCATCTCCACGAGCTCAGTGACGACGGCGTTCACGGCACCGATCTCTCCTCGTAGGGTGGTGGCGCTCTCGCCGATCTTCTCGATCATTCGATTCTCCAGCTCAGCTCGCTGGTGCGCGTTGTTGGCGGCTTCGTTCACCATGTCTTCGCTCAACTGCTTCACGACTTGCTGGGTCTCTTCGAAGCTCTTGACCTTCTCCTGGAAGACGTCCATCATGGCCGAGTTCTCGTCCACCTTGGCGACCGCATCGCTCAGGATCGCGCGCATCTCGTTGATGTTCTCTTGTCCTTCTGTTTGCTTCTTCATGAGCTCGATGATATGGTCTTCCATCCGCGTCTGCTTCCGCGTGATGGTCTCCAGCACTTCGGCGTTGCTCGAGTTGATGTCTTCCTGGTCAGCTCGTGAGGCCAGCAGATCTTCCAGGATCTTGTTGCTTCGCGTGTCCACTTCTTCGAGGACGTGCAGTCGGTCTGCTTTCATCTGCTGGGCGATGCGCTGCTCGGTCGCGATGAGGTCGTTCCTCGTCACGCACGCGCGCAGCGACTCGTTTAGTTTCTCCACCTGGGTCTGCACTACTCCCTCGTGCTTGGCGTTGCGGGCCTGCACGACGGCGTCGCGTCGCTTAATCTCCGACTGCAGCCGCGCCACTGTCTCCTTGGCCTCGTGAAAGTTCTGCTTGAGGGCTGAGAACGCGTTGGTCTGCTTGTGGATGGCGTCCCAGAGGGGCTTCAGTGTCTGCTCCATACTGAGCTGCTCGGCCTCAGACGTGAAGGCTGCGGCCGTCGCCGCTACCGTCGCGTCCACGCTTCTCTCCTGGATCGAATCCACGCCGCCTCGACTGTTGACGTTCCTGGCCATCGTCGACATGCGTCGGGAGCTGCCTGCTGTGGCCCGCAGCCCTCCCGTCGAGAGTCGATGGTGCGGCGTGGGGCTATAGCCTCCTCCTCCACTGGCAGCTCCCGGCGTGCTGCTGCTCGCGCTCTGCTGCAGCAGCAGCTCATGACGTAGCTCTAGCACCTCCTTCTGCAGACCGTTGACTTGATCGTGTAAGGTCTGGCACTCGACCACGGCGTCGACGTTGTTGGCGACGTCCGTGAGCGCGCGCAAGAGCCACGGGGGCAGCGCCGTGCCGCTCAGCAGCTCGTTGCGCTCGATGGCCTGCACCTGCGCACGCAGCTTGGTGATGATGTCCACAAGCGACTCCTCATTGATCAGCAGCTCGGGCGCCGAGCGCCACGCCAGTCGCGTCGCGTTCTCCACGGCGCCGACGTCCATCGCGCCTGTGCCTTTTCGCCGCGGGCGTCCCCATGGCCGGCGCTATTCCTGGCTGCTGCGTCGCCTCTGATATGTGCATGCATGTGGTCATCTGTGCGCCTGTGAGCGTCCCTCTTCCTGCTGCAGTGCCACTCTGCGCTCCATCTCCCTTCTCACCCAAAGTCACGACTTCCATCTCTCCCTCCATTCTGGGTAAAGGGGGATGCGCCATAAGTCATGACGCCGTCGTTAATCAGCCACTCGACTAAAGCCCCGCTCCATCTCCGTCTCTGTCCCGCATGTCTTCGCACGCCAGAGCTCACGGTCCATGGGCTTCCGCGACGCTGTCGACTCGCCTCATTCGTCGACTTCCCCTGCGCCTGTCAAGATGCTTGAAGAAGACACCGTGCCGTACCACATGATCTGGATCGTCGCCATCATGGTGATGATCTGGTATCTGACCAAGAACCTCGTGACCAGCCGCCGCTACAAGCGCGCCATGGCCCAGCCGCTGCTCGCCGAGTGCGTCTCCTTCCATCCTTTAACGCCTGCACTTCTCTGTCTCACGTGCTTCCGTCCTTGATCTCCAGTGACAGTCTCGTGGACCACCGCCTCGACGCGGCCAAACGGTGAGAGGCCTACCGTCCGCCTTTGCTTCTAGCTCCCTTCTCACCCTTCTTCCTCCCCATAGTGAAGCCTCTCACGGCTTCGTCCTCTGCCCCGCCTGTGGCTTTGAGAACTTCACGCGTGCGTCGCAGTGTGCTCTTTGTGGTGTGGCCTGCTTCGACCACGGCGCCGACCACGTGCCGTTGGCCCCCAGACCCCAAGACCTCACTCCTCTTCAGCTCCGAGCGCGCCGCCGTAAGGAATGGCAGCGCAAGATCGACGTGGAGGGCCGGCCGTTCTGGTTCCGCAACGCCATCGACGGCGAGCAGCGCTCTACGCCATCGTTCGTCGTGCAGTTTGTTGTCAAGGAAGACGTCGAGACCTCACTCCGTGGATCGACGACCTGTAGCAGTGGCGACCACACCGACGTAGAGGAGCCTCTTACCGCCATCGTCGACGCCACCAACGCCTCACTGCGTCTCGTGGACACGCCCGAGGCGGACGCTGCACAGTTCGCTCTTGGCGGGCGGGTGACGCTGGACAGAGACGCCATGCAGCTCGCAGCACGTGACTTCCCGTCCAAATACTCGCACTTTGTCGTCCACACGGCGGTGCTGCTCCACGCGAACGCGGCCCAGCGCATCAAGCTCAAGCTGAAGCGAGACTTCGTGCTGGAGCAGTCTCTCGACAAGCTAAGCTGCATCCCCACCGAGCACGTGAGGCTCGCCATGCGCATCCGCTTTGAGGGTGAAGCAGGCGTCGACGCCGGAGGGCTGCACCGCGAGTGGTTCATGGTGCTCAACGAGATGCTTGCCCGTGAAGACGTCGGGCTTTTCACGTGCACGAACAAGGAAGACCAGACGTTCTACATCAACGGCAACTCGGCCGTCGACAACGGACCAGACCACCTCGTGTACTTTTACGGAGCCGGTCGCCTCGTCGGACGAGCTCTGCTTGACGGAGCTGTGCTGGGCTTCCACTTGTCGGCCCCGTTGCTCAAGATCATCCTTGGAGCGCCCGTGAGTCTTGATGATCTCGCCTTCTACGACCCGGAGATGCACAAGAACCTCACGTGGCTGCTCGAGAACAACGACGTGGGGTCTCTCGGACTGGACTTCAGTGTGACTGAGAAATTTGCGGACGGCAGTAGCCAAGTCGTGGACCTGATCCCTCATGGACGCGACGTTAGCGTCACCGATGCCAACAAACAGCTCTACGTCATGCGTCGCTTCCAATACACGCTCTTCGAGCGCGTGCAGCCGCAGCTCTACGCCTTCCTCCGCGGCATCTACGACATCATTCCTCTCCAATTGCTCATGCCTTTTGACTACGAAGAGCTTGACTATCTGCTCCGCGGTACGAGCGAGATCGATGTCAACGACTGGGAGGCCAACACGCTCATCTCGCTCAACCTCGAAGACAATCGTCGTGTCGTCCGCTGGTTCTGGGAGCTCGTGCGGGAGATGGATGGGCAGCAGCGCCGCCGCTTGCTGCACTTCTCCACGGGCAGCTCGCGAGTGCCGCTCGTGGGCTTCAAGGGACTCACGAGCTATGACGGACGGCTGTGCGGCTTCACGCTCAAGGGTGTGGCGTACGAAGAGGATCAGTACATCCGCAGCCACGCGTGCTTCAACATGCTGGACCTGCCCATCTTCCGCACCAAGGACGCCATGCGCGCGGCGCTCATGGGGCTGCTGGACAATGATACGTACGGCTTCACGACGGCCTAGGGCGCACTGTAGTGGTAGGCACTTGTATGATGGGAATGCAGCATCGAGTCACTCGGACTGGCTCTTGTCCTCAACGACACTCCCATTTTTGTCTGACTCGCATCAACAGGCCGCGGGACTCTCCTCTTGATTATGGGGGCAGGTTGAAGCTGGCGGATCGCCCAGTCCACGCCCCTTGAACTATACAGCCGTCTCACGGGGGAGAAGTCTCGGGGAGAAGTCTTCATGACCTCCATGATGAACCACCATCACGCGGTTGCGAGGCCTGGCTCACGGCCACTCCACGGAGCCACTGGTAAAGCGTGAGGCTTCGAGTGTACATATTGAGCGAGCCATGCTGCGACGTCTCACTGGACATGTGCCGAGTGTACCGATACTGGTGCGTTGCAGTACGACTTGCTGTCAGCCCGTCCACTCACTGTTCAGTGCAGAGTACGGACCAGGCCCCTCTCCTTCAGTTGCAGTTGCCACTCAACTGCTGCTCAGACAGAATCCTTGTCCTGTTTCCTGTCCCAAGTGTGCAGCCAATGCAGTGTCCACTGGCGCACTGGTGGGTGCCATTCCACCACGATGGGAGACTCCAACATCCACGATTCACACTCATCACCCCGCAGTTGGGCAAGCCTACCAGTCACCTATTGCCAAGAGCCTAGCTTCATCGCTCACTTCCAAATCCGCCGCCTTCGCCGCAGCTCTCGCCATGAAGCTCTCGCTCCTCCGGTGTCTTCTGCTTTCAGCAGCCGTCACGACGCTCTCGAGCCAAGCCTCAGCCCAGCAGATCACTCTGCCTAACGGCGCCACTATCACCGGCAAGTTGGAGACCAACGTCGCGAACCAGCCCGTACAAGTCTTCCGTGGCATCCCGTACGCTGAACCTCCAACGGGTGAACGCCGTTGGAAGCAGTCGGTCGTGAAGCCCGTGACGGCCGATATCAATGCCACTGCATTTGGCAGCATTTGCTATGGTTATGGTGGTGTCGACTGGCAGTCCAACGCCTACGCGCCATCGGAAGACTGCCTCTTCCTCAACGTCTATGCCCCAGCGGGAGTCACCGCCACGTCCAAGCTGCCCGTGATGGTGTGGATCCACGGAGGAGCGCTAGTGTCTGGTGCGAGTAACGCGTTCGACGGCTCGAATCTCGTTGCGGCTGCCGACAACCAGATCGTTTACGTGTCCATCAACTACCGCCTCTCCATCTTCGGCTTCCTGTCCGGCGATGTGCTCAAGAAAGAGGGAGAGGGCGTCAACTACGGTCTTCGTGATCAGGAGACAGCGTTCGCTTGGATCAAGCAGCACATCCAGTACTTTGGCGGCAACCCCGACGACATCACAGCGTTTGGGGAGAGTGCCGGCGCCAAATCGGTCTTCACGCACTTGATCTCTCGCGACGGCAAGCAGTCGCTCTTCCACAAGGCCGTCGCGGAAAGCGGCACGTACACCACAGCCCACGACATGCCCACTCGCGCCAAGCAGAACAACGTCACGAGCCAGATCTCGGAGAAGTTGGGGTGCTCCACCGCTGGTGACGACGCAGCTGTGCGTCAGTGTCTCCGCTCTGCTAACAGCAGTGCCGTGTGGGCGGCTGGTGGGACGCTATCGTGGCAGCCAGTCGTGGACGATGTCTTCCTCCTCGACTCGCCCATCCGTCGAGTGATGAGTGGCAAGATGAGCAGGATGCCCACGATCTTTGGCACCAACACGGATGAAGGCTACGGCTTCGTCATGAACTCCGTCAGCAAAGCTGAGGATGTGATCCCGTACATGCGGTCACGCTTTTCGCTGCTCACTGACGCTGAGTTCTCTAAGCTGGACAAACTCTACCCTGCTGCCAGCTTCGCTTCGCCAAAGCATCGGGCTGGTGAGATGTACAGCGACAGTATCTACGTGTGCCCCAGCGAGCTGGCGTCGTTGCAGGGAGCGTTACGCGGAACGACGTTCCGCTACCGCTTCAACGAGACATCGACTACGCTCGGGCCACCACTCGTCCTGCACACAGCAGAGCTGAACTACGTGTTCAACAACGTGTCTATGCTGGCTCAGGACTCGGCGACACAAGGCCTCGTGAGAAACGTGCAGCGATACTGGACCAACTTCGCACGCACCAAGTCTCCAAACGGGAACGACTGGCTGCAACAGTTCTTCAAGCCCAACGGCGGACCACTGTGGCCGCAGTACGACGCGCTCTTCCGCCAGCAGCTCGTGCTTCAGTCCAGCAAGATCCGACTGGAGAGAACGGGCGCGTACATGCCGCTTCATGAGGAGCGATGTGCTTTCTGGAACAGCGTGGAGCTTCGTCTGGCGCCAACCTTGGCGGCGTAATTCTCTCTATGGTTTTACATTCGCCGGTGTACTCGAATGCTTGTGCTGTTTTGATGGAGCATGCTAAGTTGATTTAATCACAGTCATCCTACGCAGTCAGACCTCTCGATCTGTGGCTTTGAGCTGTCCAGGCAGAGATCAACGCAGTCGCTTGAGTCGTGAGAGACGCTGGGGTGGTGCTGGGACTGGAGTTTCAGCTGATGACGAGGATATCGAGCCAGAAGAAGATTCCGACGTTGTCGCAATAGGACTAACCACTCGACGCGACTTGGCTGGTGGCTCACCCAAGCTATCTTCCTCGTCATCAACCTGCTCGCTTTCGTTCGCTTCTAGAGTGCGAGGTCGATACTGTTGTTCTGATTTGAATGCTTCTGTGGCAGCTCTGGATGAGCAAACAGATTCGTGAGAAGTAAGCAGCGCGAGTAGATGGGCAGAGATGTCGTACTCGATGTCGGTCTTGAGCAAAGGAGATTCGAGAGCTTGCAGCCGCCCTCCTGTCCGTAGTTTGATTGCAGCCTCAACAAGGCGCCCGATACTACGCGGATAGCATCCGTCAGATAGAATCAATACACACGATAATGAGAGGACTCACTTGTGATACGCGACGAAATTCATGAACTCGAGTGAAGCACGAGAGCACGAGCCAAGGCGAAGCCACAGACGGAGGGCTGCACCTCGCTGGCTCATGAAGTTGAGTTTGCGGCTCCGGGCGAAAGAATCGTATATCGACCAGTCCATCTCGCGGGTGCGTTCGTCAGCGAAACGTATCCGCTCCAGAAACGCGTCGTTAAACACAGCATCGGTCTCGGACACAGCGAACAAATCGAGCTCTTCAGCGAGCTCTTCCTCTTCCACGTCTTCTAAGTCGGGTTCTTGTTGCTTTGTTTCACCACGAAACTCCCGCCAGCGTCCATAGTAAACTGCCTCCTCGGAGAAGATATCGACCAGAGTCTACATGAGATAGAGATCGTAGTCAGTCGGTCTTACATCGTACGTGTCAGCGATATCATTCTCACCCGTAAGCATGGCGCGTGCACTTCTCCATCTTCTTCCAGTGAGCGCAAACGGTCGCGCAAGTAGTCGCCCACGGCACTCTTCACCTGCTTGACTGCCGTCAAACAAGGCCGTGTATGGTCTCCGAACGTCGAGAGCATGGCGCGCATCGTTGTCAGTAGGCTAGACGCGCTGCTGCTCTTCTCGCTCGAGATCTCGTCGTGCTTCACCCCACACGCGCACACAGGATCGTCATAGAACTCGGCGTCCACCACTTTCCAACGCGACTTGAACGACCGCCGCGTCTGGTTCTCCACGTACTGCGCCGTCATTTGCTGCTGACCTACGGCGTATGCAGTGTTGGGATGCGTCAGATTCGATCCGACGGGTTCTACGCGCAGGCTGCGCTTCTGCAGCATCTGTAAGTAGGGGTCCGTGCGCACGCTCGTGCTGCTTACGGCGCCGACGTTACGAGTCGCCACCGCAGCCGTGGCAGCAGGTGTCTCGCTTTTCTCAACTACAGTCGTCGCTGTGGCATCGAGCGCGCCCTCCTGTGCTGTCGCTTCCCCGTGCTTCTTCGCGCGACGCTCTCGAATATACTCGAGCATGCGCCGCTTTTGCTCCAGTGGCAGCGACTTCCACGCCTCTGTCTCTGTATACGGGTACTTCTGCTGGATTGCATGGAAGAGCCTATGCACTTGCTCCAGGAGAGGCAGCGTCGCCAGGCCCTTGAGTCCATACTCGCTGCTCTCACTGTCGCTGAAGTCCTCCATCTCAGTGGCGCTTCGCATCTCCATTTGCCCACCAGCACTTCCCGATTTGTCATTGACCTCCCTGTTTTGTGTGGACCACATTACTTTAGTCCATGGGGTGCTTGTACACAGATTCCGGCTGAACTCCAGTGCGACGCAACATGATGAACGAGGAGGTCGTCGCGACGGCGCCAAAGAGCCCGACGCTCGAGCCAGCACCAGCCCCCATGGCAGTGCCTGACGTCCCGTTTGTATCTGGGAGTATCAGCCTTCCGTCTGCTGAAGAGAACACGCTCGATGAGCCTGTGTCCGCGACGATCGTACGGAGTGCAAAAGCTCGAGCTTTTTCATGTGCACGGCGCTAATCTTGACCATGTTGATGCAGTTACGGGATGTGAAGCTCGTGGGAGGGAAGCTGAAGGTCGTGCTGATGCCGCGCAACACCTCGGATGAAACTCTCAAGGCACTGCGGGACTGTGAGTCGTATTACTCCTGCTTCCCCATCACACCAGCACCTTGACAATTACTTTTCGTTGTGACACTTGCAGGGGACTTGTGGGGCCCGTTGATGCTTTGTCTGTCACTATCGATGTGCGTATTGTGTTTGTCTTGGGAGTAGTCGTTTCGACGGCTGAGTGACTCTTGCGTTTGAACCTGTAGCATGTTGAGTCTGACGGCCCCTGCGAACCAGTCGGCCATGGTCTTCACAGGAGTTTTCGTGGTCGTGTGGGCTGGAGCTGCTGTTGTTACAATCAATGCACAGCTTCTCGGTAGCACCATGTACGCCCTCCGTCTGTCCAGTGTTGGGTTTAGCAGTTCACTAACCCCGCCTTGCCGTAGTTCGTTTTTCCAGAGCGTATGCGTCCTCGGATATTGCATTTTCCCGCTCAACATCGCTACCATGCTTCTACTTATGCTCAAGCTCGTGATATCACACGTCGCCATGCGCTTTCTGATCGTGGGCGTTGGCTTCTTGTGGTCCACGCGTGGTAGGTTATTAGTAGTGTGTCTGCTGTCACTTTCCGCTCTCTGACTCGACCGCTTTCTTGTCATCAGCTTCAGTCGTCTTCATGTCCAAGATGGTCCCTCCCAAGCGGAAAGCGCTGACTGTGTACCCCGTTCTGCTCTTCTATCTCTTCATCTCCTGGATGGTACTGATTCAGTGAGGATAACAGTCGCAGGCCAATCTACTTACTTTGGATATCACGGAAAATGCGCTTTTTGTGGCTTGGTGCTCTCATGGCTGCCATTCTTCGAGTGGATATACGATGGCCATCATGAGCAGTGCAGCGGAGCAACTCACCAAACTCATCAGCGACCTGGAGACGGACCTTGGCATCGACGCCAACGCGCCGCTCCCGTCCAAGCAGCAGAAGAAGGAGAAGAGCGACAAGCCGAAGAAGGAGAAGGCGCCGGCTCCCAAGCCAGCCAAGAAGGCTGAGGCAGATGCCGACCAGGCCGAGATCACCAAGCTCGACATCCGCGTTGGCAAGATCGTCAAGGTCTGGAAGCACGAGACTGCGGACAAGTAAGTGTACTGGGGACTGACTGACTAGACCCTCGAGTGGTGGCTGAGCTCATTGCCTGCCAGGCTCTACTGTGAAGAGATTGATGTTGGTGAGGACGAGCCTCGCCAGATCGCGAGTGGTCTCGTGTACCACTACTCCCTCGAGGAGATGCAGGACCGCCGAATTCTTGTGCTCTGCAACCTCAAGGCCCGTAACCTCGTTGGCTTCAAGAGCCACGGCATGGTGATGTGCGCTGCTATTCCCATCGGAGACGGCAAGGAGAAGGTGGCGTTTGTCGACCCACCAGCTGATGCGAAGATTGGTGAGCGCATTTTCTTCGACGGTCTCACGGGTGAGCCGTTCACCCCTGCGCAAGTTGAGAAGAAGAAGGTCCTTGTCAACATTGGTGAGGACATGAAGACGAACGAGGAGGGTGTGGCGACGTGGAAGGGTCACGCATTCCTGACGTCGGCCGGCGCATGCACGGCTCCAGTTGCGAACGCGGTGATCAGATAAGTAAAGATGACGACAGAGCACCCTGCAGGTACAATACCTTAGTCTTAATGACTTCTTCAATGCAGTTGTCATGAAATCAGACATAAAGCCGACTTCTAGTTGCGCTTTCTCTTGCTACGGCGAACCTCAGGCGTCTTGAGCTCGAGCGGATCTCTATGCACTTCATTGTCGCCATCCGTCTCTTTCTTCCGTGTGTGCTTTGCCTTTTTGTTTTTCTTCTTCAGAGGCAGCTTCACAACTTCTTCATCTTCATCCACATCGTCGAAAGTGAGAGTTGTCGGAGGCAAGTCGTCTGCTATAGAAGCCGAATCGAATGCTGTTGCAAGGTCTTTCTGCATGCTTTCTTCAAGCTCCTTCTGCGTGAATTGCTTGCCAGGCTTTCGAGAGGCAACGACTGGAGATTTTGCAGTGACGTGCCATTTCCCTCGTTGTACATCCTTTCCAGGGGAGAAGAGCATTGGACTACTTGTTGCTGCTTCCTTTGCTCTTTCTTCACTGGAAATTCGACGATGTCGGATAGGGTGAGAAGGTGTTCCTGCAGCTGGCATACTCTGTCGACGCCTACTACGGGCGTTCGGAGACAAAAGCTGCGGGGTTTGGCCACGCTCAAGAATCTGCAGAGGTGTGCGAGGCGCAGTTCCACCAAGTGAGTTTCGTCGATTCTTGGTTGGAGTTGTAGCCCCACCGCCGATCGACAATCGTCCGCTGTGACTATCCTGCTGTTGTTTTTGCTGCTGCAACTCGTATTGGCGAAGGTCGTACTCTACTTCCATAGCCATCTGGTGGTCTGCGCTCAGAATATCACGGACTTCTTGGCCATACAACTTGAAGAGCTCACGAATGTAATGCAGAAGATATCGCATCAGGGGACTTCGCTTCGATTCCAGTTTGTGCTTGAGCCCTATAAGAACAGGTACGACGTTTTCGAGGAAGTTCTTCTTGGACATCTTTGACAGCAACTTGCCCTTGGCGGCTGCAAGTTGTGAGGCTACTGTCGCATTCGCTTCGACTCCGTCAACTATTCCGTCTTCACCTTCAGCATCTTCAGCATCGACTTCCTCTCGAGTCGTGGACAGCTTGATATCAGACGAGCACAGAATTGCAAATGTATCCTTCAGAATAGCTTCAGTTCCGAAGTCCGTGATCTCTGACGGATTATCACACAGTTTCAGCTTTCCATCACTAACTTCTTCCAAGACTTCAGTGCACAACTTCATGGATATCTGCAACTTTTGTTCGTCACTCATATTTTGAAGTAGGAATTTGTAAAGTTGAGATCTCTTCGAGAAGCGAGAGCTGCCAGGAAGTGCAATCTCTTCAATTCCTTCACGCTCGAATGGCTCGGAGAAGTTTACTTTCCCTTCGAACTTGTTGAAGACAAAGATCATTTCGATGAACTTGTTCGTAAAGAGGTGAGGAGCTTTCTGAATCAGAGGACCACACAATACGTGGCGCGCCAAGTTGGAGAGTTCTTCATCCTCGTCAACAACGGCGCGGAGAAAAAATCGAAGCAATGATTCGCGCCATTTCACGTAGTCTTGGAGGATCAACTGGGAGAACAACAACAATGCATTGCGTCGAATCAGAGGACTCCTATCGAGAAATGACAATGCAATCGTCGAAATGTACACATCAACCAATGCGGTGTAGCGAATGCACAAGTCCCCGAGGATGAGCAGAATATTCGACCGAATATCCTGGTTGTCGCATGTTCGAAGTTCACGGATAAACATGGTTATGCAGCTCTTCGCTAAATCTTGGTCCCGTAGGCACAGCTTGCCTAACGTCAGAAAAGCGCATACTCGAATCGGGATTGGGATTGTGATGGGCATGTCTGTGCCTTTCGTTGGAGTTGTTGGCTCATCGTTGGACGACGCCTGGGAGGATTGTGGAATGCGAGTTGGAGCGATTTCTGGAGGAAGAAATAGTTGAACAAGTGGCTTGATAGTTCCAATTGGGATCAGTGTGATTCCCGCTTCCCTGGTCTTTTCCTCATCTTTCGTGAACTCTAATAAAGCGACCTCGCCGACACAAATGAGTTGCTTCTGAATTAAGGTTGTTTCATCGATCAAGAGATTTGGCTCTCCTTCGAAGCAGGCACGAAGGTTTGCCTCACAAGCGGCAAGGAGTTGTTTTCCCCATGCAAAGCTGATCTCTCTTCCTTTTTCAGGCGAAGGGGCCTTCGACATGCATATGCTATGCAACGCAAGAACTGCTTCAGAAATGACGTTGAGGGGGATCGAGAAAGAGTGCAGAGATGCAAGGATGCTGTCTGCAATCTCTTTTGCATCTTGAGCATCAATAATAGGGGCCAGAGAAGCAATAACGCGGAGGATCCGTTTTGAACCTTCAGCAAATGTTGTCGGAAGGGTCTCTTCCTGGAGTTTGTTCCAGCAGTCAACAACAATGCTCCAGTTATGCTGCTCACTCTTTGCTGCTTCAACAAGCTTCCCACTATGTGCCATCTCCTCAAGCACAATCCAACTGAAGCTCCAGTACTGTGCTTGTGTCTCGCCATCTTCGTCCAGTTCGCTCAAACACGTTTTGATTGCGTAAATTGAAGCATTAATAATCGTCGTTGCGTCGGCTTTCCCGTCTTTCAGTAGCAGACGAAGTGCCTTTTGAGCGCATCGAACCATAACTCCATCCAAGTTTGTAACCAAGTCCCAAACTGAGCTGAGGCCAACGTCCTCATCATTCTTCTTTCTCTGCCTGTACCACATCGAAAGTCGGTCAAAAATAACACGATTGATCAGCTCAGCGCCGCGGTCTGAACACTGGCTTCAACATCAACACAAAGCGGTAAGACACCGATATTCCATAACTTCTGAACTTCACCATCACTCGGAAACTTCATCAAAACAGACGAAAGAGATTTCGCCGCTTGGATGCGCACAAGAAGCGATCTATCTGTACACTTCGCTTGGATATCGAAGAGATCCCGTCTCATTGCAGGATCGATAGACGATGGACGGACCACGATCAGTGCCTCAAGTGCTTGGATAGCAGCCTTGCGAACAAATGTCTTCTCATCTTGTAATCCTTCACGAAAGAGTTCGATAAGGAGTGGCATCAATCCGGATTCTTCGTCGTTGTCCGATGGCGGGTAAAGAATAGTGTGCAACGCCGCTGCAATGTTGTCTGACGTAGCATCGTTCGATGACATTTCGGAATCGTCAACATCACCACTTCGTAGACCAACACTGAGCACGGCAGAGATAGCTCCAATGGCTTTTGCACGGACTGAAGAGACTTTGTCACGAGAACGCTCGGCAAGCACTGAGAGCATCGTCGAGGCACAAATCAATGAGTCTGAGTCTCCGAGGACGTCACTCTGAACCACCCACACTGACGGCTCGAGTATCAGCTTTCCGGCGAGTTCAACTGCGAATTGCCGGTTTTTAGCTCTCACATTTTTCGAAAAACTGGAAAGAAAGCGAGTAAATCTTCGACGATCATGTTCCAACAGCTCCGACGACGTGCCTGTCCGGAAAGCAAATGCCAGAACACGCTGGCGCTCTTCTGACCTGTCTGGAGCATTTAAGCAGATATTCTGGAGAATGCCGAGATAGAGCGTTGATAATTGATCAACAAAATCGTCGATAGCATCTTCATCACCAGCTTTCATCTGACGCGCAACTATCGTCTGGACTAGACTGATCACGTCTATAGCGAACTTGTGAAACTTTGTTGCACTTCGAGGATCTGCAGTCGTTTCTTGGAAGCACGCTCCAGGAATGTAGCAGTGAACAATGACGCGTGCGGTTTGCATGACGTCGCCGTGAATCTCATTCAAGAGAGCTTCCAAGATGCCCTGAGAACGAGTTGACGCTGATGATACAGAAGTATTTTCTGAGTTCGATCCAACGATCTGAATATGGATTGCCATTTCAATTGTTGGGATAATCGACTCCTTCGAGGACGACAAGGCGAAGCTTTGCAGAAACTTCACAATAGTGTCCAGCATTTCTACGCCAGCCTTAACCAGTCGCTCACGGGTTGTCGTATCAATAGCGTCATCGCCGTCTTCATCGCCTTGACTGCTTCGCTGAGACCCTCTGCCTCGAGATCCTTTCTTGCGCGGGGTGCGATCTCGCTGAGAGCTCACTGGCAATGTTGCTGCTTCTGGTGAGGACACAGCGTCCACCCACTTGCGCATTACATCGAGAACTTGACGATACACGAACGGCATAAACAATCCATAGGCTGCACCACCAGGCAGTTGTAACCAGTTTAGGTAAATTCTGGATGCAACCAGCGCTTTCACCAACGCCCTGACCTTGTCGCTGATGCTTAGCACGGTATATCCCTCGCTAATATTGATAAGACTGTTCAAGACCGCAAAAAGCGCTCGGTACGCGGGATACTGATGAGAACGAGATGATTCATCGCCCATTATCAATGTGTTGGCGTTCTCTCCCGTCAAAAATGCCCACAACGGCGACCCAGAGAGTCCATCATCATCACCGCCTTCACTGCGAATTCGTGCAGCGCTCAGTTGGTGTAGATACTTGCCAAATACCCGGTCTAGACTCCTCAGGGCATCCAGCGAAGCAGCATCCAGGAAGTCGTCCTCGTCGGTTCCATGTCGGCGCAGCGTCGTTCCACCCGTGTCAAAAACCGCCTTGATCACCTCCTCAGGAACCTCGTTCAGCTGCAGGGCCTGAAGCGCGCGCACGAGTTCCTTCTCGAGAGCTACCATGCCGCCTGTCGATTGCTGGCCGATGGGAAGTGCAACCAAAATGCGCGCCAAGGGGAGACCAACACTCTCGTGTGGGTTTGAAAGTGGGGCGGCGCTCTAATAAGGATGAGACAGTACAGTCACGAAACCTAACTTTTAGGAATCTGATACCTGTCAAACACGATGCAGCCATATAGTTCATGAGAGGGGGGGAGATTGAAACCACAGGCAGTTCAAGAGCGCCAAGCAGACACGACAACATGGCGAGCGACGCTCCTCCTGTCGAGGCATTGAAAGCGCAGACGCAACTGGCGTCACGCATTGTCGACGTTATGCGCCGGCAAAAAAGCTCGCTTAGTCAGTTGCGTGGAGGAAGTGGAGAAGGAGTGGCAGTGGAGAACGGACCAACTGATGACACGCTTCGCAGTATCGATCAGAGTCGCACGCAAACCGGCGGAGTTGGGCCGTCGCCTTTCATGGCTAGACAAGCAGAGAGAGCGCATATGACAGGACTTTCACCCATTGAGGAGATGCGCTTGGCGCAGAACGAGCTGCGGGCGAAAGCAGCATCCCAACTGGTATGTATCTCTTGACATCGTGAGCATTGAAGACACCAACTCATCAGTGCATTTGCGTAGTCAACGGAGCAAACACATATACAGCACAGCTTTCAGAATCTCATCACAACGCGCGATGTCATCCGGAAGCTCAAGAACAAGTCGAAAGCAACTGTCCGGCCGTCTGAAGCGATCAAAGAGTTTGACGATGAGCTCGCTAAGGACATGGACGAACTGACACCAGGTCTCAATTCGTATCATTTGTGGTCCCACCGGACAATGTGTCTAATCGTTCCTTTATCATTTGTGCAATGCAGCCGAAGCTCTGAACTTCGTGGAAGCTGCGTCTCGAAATGAGAGCGTGATCATCCGAACAAAGAAGCAACGTGAAGATTCGGTAGTGCCATTCTTTCTCATCTCCCCACACGGTAAATTCCGACTTCGGTGGGATCTGGTGTCTGTCACTTTGATATGTTGTACGTATTGTACATGCTGAGGTCGATTATGTGCCCAATAGACTGACTTCTCTGTACCTCTGTACAAGACAACGCGCTGAGTATCCCTGTAAGGCCACCCTGCTCGTTGTTTAGTCATTGGCTTTTGCTGATGGTGGTGATCTCAGTTTCAACTGTCATTCGCTGGCAAGACCAGTCCGTCATGGGTTGAACAATTCCAACGATTTGTGGATGCATTTTTCATCGCTGACATTGTGAGTAGCTCTATTGCCTCGAGTCGTTATCATTTTGACACTGGATTTTTGTAGATTGTGAACTTCATTTCGGCTTACGATGAAGGAGGTCGGATAGAGGCACGGCCTCGAGTAATTGCCTTCAATTACGTGAAGTCGTGGTTTGTGATCGACTTCGTGTCTGCTTTTCCTATTTATCTCGTGCAAAGCAGCTACTCTCGCGTCCCCCAACTAGCTCGCTTGTTTCGCCTCTTTCGATTATTGCGTCTCTTCCGCATGCTATCCATTTTCCGCATTCTAAATCGGCTAGAGTATGCTCTGCTATTGCGCTCAACTGTGAGTAGCATTTTCAAGTTCTGTTTGCTTGTGTGCTTTACTTCCCACTGGATGAGGTTCGGTGCAGCATGACGCGGTTGTTTCATACTCTTGTCTAATCGCGTTGTACCATAGTTGCTTTTTCTTTTTGATATCTGAAGAAGATGATGACGGATGGGTGGCTACTCAGGGAATTCAAGACGAAAGCACCTATGTGAAGTATGTAACTGCGTTCTACTGGTCAATCATGACGATGACGACTGTTGGCTACGGTGATGTCCATCCATCGACGACTCGGGAGCGTATATTTGCGATCTTCGCCATGATCATGGGTGCCTGGATCTTTGCATATGGCATCACAAATGTTGTCGCGATGGTGTCAAATCTGAACGCTTCTGACACGGTATTCCAGCTCAAAATGGACGAACTCAACGACTACATGGAAGCTAGAGAGTTACCTATGCATCTGCGCTACGAAATCCGCGAGTTCTTCTACAATGCTCGGGTGTCTGCAGAAACTAAGCTTTCGAACGAGCCCAAGATTCTGGCTGAGCTTTCAGCTTTGCTGCGTTCAAAGATTGCATTTGCGATCAACGACAGCGTCTTGAGTAAAATGCCCTTCTTTATCGGTGCTGATCACAATTTCTTAATGGAACTGGCACTGAGCATGAGGATGGTGTGTTTTCCACCGAATGAGGAGGTGATCCTCGAGGGTGAGATCGGAGAGGAGATGTTTTTCATTTTTCGCGGTGTTGTCGAAGTGTTGAAAGGTGGCGTGCAACTGGGTCTGCTTGGCCAGAAGCAATACTTCGGTGAAATGGCGATTCTGAACCAAAACTGCTTGAGAACAGCGACAGTGCGGACGCTCTGCTTCTGTGAACTACGTATGCTCACTCGTGAGAAGTTCCTTATCGCGCTCACGCACTTCCCATCAATGAAGGCTAGAATCGCTAGGATTGTCGAAAAGCGCGCTAAAGTCAACAATCAAGAGGCGCAAAAGTCCTCGATGCGGCGAGCGAGCTCATCGTCACAACTCGACCGTATTGCAGCGAGTCTCGACGAGAAAACTGCACAGGAGATAGCTACACCAACCCCGGAGACGACGATGAATCGCATCTCCCAGCTCAACTCTACATTTTCGGGATCATACCGCAGCCTGACAGCAGAGTCAGACATCGAAACGATCCAGGCAAAGGTGGCGCTGATGATTGAGAGGCAGGACAAACTCGACTTGCTCATGCAGACGATGGAGGAAAAGGTGTCCGCGTTTGCACGGAGAACTCGACAGCGTAGCACTTTGGCCTCTTTGTAGATTTCATTCCCATCATCATCTCTATGTTCCACCTATTCATCCGTGATGTTTCTCTACATGAGGTTGTTGCTCTCATCAGGCACGCAGATGCGTGCTCCCTCGAGCTCTCTAGACACTTGAATCTGGCAGCCAAGACGCGAACTACATTCATATCAGTAACCACCTTCGATGAGAGTAAGCGTATTTACTTACGTGTCTGTGAGTCCCCACGCGAGGTCAAGCATGTCCTCTTCTTCCTCGGAGATTTCTGGGAGCGTGTCATATACGTCCTTCTCGAACACGAGGTGACACGTCGAGCACGCGAGTTCTCCGCCGCATGCACCTAGCACCCAAACAATGTTCAGCTCACCATGACTTAAGGAGCACACGATAGATAGAGCGTACCCTCAAGCTCGATGTCGTTGTCCTGGGCGACGTCCAGCAGCGTCTCGCCTTCATTCGCGAACACCTCCTTCTCTTCGCCGTCGGCGTCCACAAACACGAGGCGCACCTTGTCGGAGAAGGCTCGACGCTGCTCCTGAACACGCAGCACCTGGTGGTGGCTAGCCATGGAGCTACGCTGCAACTGCGCGCGAGGCGCCAGAGCAGCCGCCAGCACGCGGCGCGTGGTCATTCGCAGCATCGTCGCCATTCTTTTGTCCTCGCAACGTCAACCGCAGCCGCCGGAATGTTCGATGAGATGCGTATAGCTGAAAACAGCTATACGTTCTGGTATACATATTTGTTTTGTTATACAAATCCTTTGCTATTAGATATTCGTTATGATCGGGTGTACAGTACGCGCCACTTGAGGCCAGTGTGGACAATCGCAGGTTCTGAACAGCCCGACACATTCGATGCGGCAGCACCGAAAGCAGACAGCGGGCGACTGATGAGCTCAGATAGCGACTACTTCGTACTAGTACTAAATAGTGTGCCTTGATCTGGCATGCATCTCTTCCTCATTCTCCTCTTTGCCCGAGGGACGTTGCATTGCATTGCAGAGGGTGCGCTAGCGTCACCACCTTCATGGCGAATAAGATGATGTTGTCTATCCGTAGTGGTGGTGAGTCGTCAGTCGATTGTCAAACTCTCATAGAGAAACCGCCAACACAGGAAGCCTCTGGCACCAAGCAGAGTACTGTATGACCTCTTCATATCGATAACCTGGCCCGGTGTTGCCCCATCCGGATCGTGACGTTGTCAAAATCCTCTGTTTTTGCATACTTGGGCTACCCAGCCGGCGTGA
The DNA here is from genome assembly GCA_000387445.2 of Pythium aphanidermatum DAOM BR444. Classification (NCBI taxonomy): domain Eukaryota; phylum Oomycota; class Peronosporomycetes; order Pythiales; family Pythiaceae; genus Pythium; species Pythium aphanidermatum. The sequence goes on along the minus strand of KE464058.1, from coordinate 4,156 downwards.
CTCGCGCCTCTCACAGTTCCATCAGACGACGCCGCCGTCACCATCTTGACCGGCCAGTGCCCTTCCTAGGATCCGCTCCTCCATCTTCACTCTTCACTCTTCGCTCTGCCTCTACGCCTCCCACCTCATGCGCCGCTTGATGCAGCGGATAGCACTGGCGACGCTTGCTGTGGCCGCATGGCGCGCGTCCAGCAGCTCAGCCTTGTCCAACACGTCGACAGCAGTCTTCAACTCTGGTGGAAGTGGCAGTGGAAGCGTGGCCGGAGGCATCATTCCGACCATCAACCAGTCGCGCATTGAGGTTCAGCA
>KE464057.1:25054-39090 GCA_000387445.2 Pythium aphanidermatum DAOM BR444 | reverse complement strand
ATGATTGAAGTCGAAATGTCGACGTGGATCATTCTCCTGCTCATTGCATGGGCACTACAGGGAGTCGCGACGGCGATTCAGGAGCACTGGCATGAGAACTATGCGATCGCACTAACGTTCATGGTCTTCTCGTGGACATCAGTCTTTCTCAACGCCTCAATCGCCGCCTACTTCTCGTGGGCAATCGACGAACTCCTCACGGCTGCTGTCGAAGACACAGCGAAACGTGAGAATCGTTATCTATATCTCCACGACATCGCGGCTGATGAAGCACTGGTAGCGGAGCAGGAGATGGCGGGGGAAGCTATCGCGGTCATGGAACGCGTTCGTGAGGAACAGAAGCTCCAGAAAATCAAGCACAACCGCAGCATCGTGGCCCAACACGACACGGGCTTCCAACTCGTGGGTACTCTGCTTCGCAAGATCTCGTCAAGGAGACCGCGACAGCCTGACGAAGGGCGGCCAGTGGAAGAAGGCAAACAGAGCCCACTGAAATCGGCCCGGAGCCGCGCGCCTGTCAAGCTGGCTTGGTTCTCGCGGAAGGCGTGGCATTTTGTGGTCATGGCAACCCTCATGCTCAATGCGTTCTACTTTGCGCTCTTCTGCCAGTGTATTCTGTACCAGATGCGCGAGATCTTCCACGAGTTTGGTGTGATCCCGACATGTATGATCCCGCTCCCTCTCCTGATTAACATGTTCATCTTCCAGCCTGGAATTCTCCGCAACTTCATCGTTGTCTCGTGCATCGTGCGTGTCGACGACACGGCTCTGGGCGACGTCATTGAGCACTTCACAGCTACCATTCAACTGCGAGCCGAGTTTGTGCAGACGGTCAACAACTACTTGAGCTCATCAGGTCAAACGCTCGCAGACATGAAGGCCGAGTTTGAGAGTATGGATGTGAACAAGTCAGGTTTTCTCGATGTGGAAGAAGTCCGACTGGTGCTGAGGCGTTTCGGCTTCAAGCTTTCGTTCTTCCGCTTTAACGGTGTCGCCAAGCTACTCTTTGACCTTCGGGGATCACAATCGAGTACGCCCAGGTGTTGAAACTTCTGGACATGGGCCAGAGCGACGAGATGCGGGCTCTCAATCAGTCCGTGTTGGCTTCTGCGGGCCTTGGCGAGATGCACGACCTCGCAGACGCACAGTTGGAGCCTCAGGACAACGCGAATCCATCGATCGATGGCACGAATGCGCCTTATCTGACCCCTGCAAAACCATCCCGACCACCGCTCTTGCGTGCCAAGTCCAGTGCGATCAACGTACTATACCACTTCGACTTTGATGATATACGTGGACGCGGAACCAGCGACGCGTGGTTCTCTCCGACGAGTGCGCGATATGTTCGAATGTAGACTTTGGTCATTGCTTACGAATAAACCTGCAGACACATCATCAACCTGTGCGACTTCACCCAAGAGAGAGACTCATCGGCAGCTCACTCAACACAAAATGAACCCAACTCCATGTCTGTAGCGACTATAGCAGCTAGCTAGGCCAGTGCTTCACTGCCCTTGACGACTTATTAATGGATCGATACCTTCACCAACTGACGCAATACCAGCGATCAGTAGAAGTCATGCGGCGACGTCGACACAACTGGATCCGCTCGCCGTCTGAGCCGTCGAAGCTCGAGGACGCGACGAGTGTGAAGATCGCACTTCCCCGCTTCAACTTCATCGAGCCCAAACAGCCGAGACGCCCGCCACCTTGTTCTGCGCCGGGCATTTCTCTTCTTCCTGCTCTACCGTCCCCTCGATCACAATGTGATCACACTCAAGAGCCATCCGCATTAAAGCTCGATGGCGAAGCGATTGTCTACAGGACGCTCTTGAAATGGGCACAGACGATGGAAGACCCTACGCTGTCAGTGACAATGTGACGCCTCGTAAGCTATATGAGAAGCTAAAGGTCTTTTGTTCGTAGGACCGAAGAGAGCAAGATAACTCGTCTCTGGCAGTCACTACTACGTCACTCCGAGTTGGGGCGCTTCCGTGGCATCACCACTCATTCGCCAAATGGAATATGCTCATTGATAGTCATGGATCTTCTCCAGCAGATTTTACGCAGCACGCCAGGTGTCTCCTTCGCACTCGCTAATTTACTCCATGGAGCAATCGGCAATTCGATCTTTGACGGATTCGAGCCTGAGAAACCACGAGAGGAGTTAAAGCAGTACGCCGACATTGCACAGCAGCTGAACGAACAACTGGAGAAGACGACAAGCGAGCTAGAGAGCTACACGCAACAGAGAGCAAGTCAGCAGAACCAACTGGCATCACTGAATCTGGATTCGAACACTACTGAAGACAAGAAGAACGTGGTCTCAGCCATTTACCGGTCGGTGGAAGCACCTCAAAGTTTGATCAGCGACACAATCGCTCCATTTCTGAACGACGAGCTCTTTCTCGACGTATGGAACAAAACTGCTAAAGCCGCAGTGGCCAAGTCGTCTCATGTTCCTGGAAACGAACAATCAATTGTGTCAGTGGCAGACAACCGGAAACGTGCAGCCGCCTTGGCTCCTCAAATGCTTCGCGAGCGAGTTCGCCTCCTGCTATTTCAATGGCGCAGTCTCAGCCGAGAGGAGCGGGATATGCTCTCGTCAGCTATGGCAACTACGCCTGCGGAAGATGGAGTCCCATTGAAAAACGTACTCCAGTCACTCGAAGAGTTGTATATCTCGGAGCAAATGCGTGAAGCTACTTCGTCTCGTCGCTCCATGTTCCTCACTCCAATGGCTAGGCACGCCAGCGTCGTCTTCCGCCAGCCAAGTATTGCACCTCCTAATGCACGACAAGATAGCGTAAGACCTGTAGTCTTTATGCAACCTCGAACACTCCAGCAGCGTGCACAATCCGTCTACTTCTCTCCGGTCGCTTCACGCTCCGAGTCTCCGGTCTCACCACCTGCGTTGACAGAAAGTACTACAAGTCATGCCTCCGTGCCGGACGTATTGATGGGGGCATTGGCTGAGGGTCAGCACGTCGCTGCGACTGATGACTCTCAACTGCTGATCGAACAGATCACGCTTGAGCAGGAGGAAATTCTGCACGCCTGTGAGGATATCTTTGATTTGCTATGCCACGATCCCATGGACTCCCCAGCAAGTCGGCGTCCTCCGCTCGCGCCGAATGACAACGCTCATGAGAGGCCGAGTACACCTGCCGCAATCATTGAGTCAGCCAAGCAGCAATTGTGTGAGCTGTTATGCAAGTTTGTTGATGCGCCATCGTATATTATGGAGAAGTATGAGCGGAGTGAGTCACTACGTGCGATCCGCGAGACGACGAACCGAGAACTCGAAGATGGCACCGGAACCAACTCTGTTGTGCAGACCATCATCCTGCAGCAGAAGCAAAACCCAATGGTTCTTGTTAACGCTATCAACCAAAGTCCAGAGATTCTTCTTACGGCAATAGCACAGAACAACGGCATCTTGAAGTTCGCGATGACCAAGTTCCCGTCTCTAGTCAAGCGGTTCCTTCGTCTCGATTCAAAGTCATCAGAGCACTTGGACGTACTGGCGCATCGAAACAAAGGAGTACAGCTGCTATGGGGCACAAGTACGTCTCTCATTCCGTCTCGAGGAACACCAGCATCATATCCGATCGCTGCAGTCCGTGAAGAGGCGTTTAGTGAACTGGACAACGGAAGTACTCGCCTCGGTTCAAGCGAAATGCACCTTCAAGGCTGGTTCTCGGCTCACACATCGGAGCTAGCAGAGTTGGCGCTGAAGCGTCCCGACTTCCTCAAGCCGCTGTTTGTCGAGATGCACACCCATGGAGAGACGGGTGCCTTCTACAAAGTGATGGTGCAACTTGGATCCACAAAGGCAGTGCAGAGCTACTTCCAACGCACATACGTGTCAACACTAGAGAAGCTCGCGCAGGAAGACCCAGGCGAAGTGACCAAGCTCCTGCGAGAGATTTTCCATGACCCACCAAATCGCGATCTGCTTCATGAGTTACAGTCGTCTCCCTATCTCGCGACGTGCTTGGGTGACGTCCATTCAACGGTGATTCAGGACGTGATCGCGAGCGACTTGGACTCGTGGAAGCAGTACTTTGTCGACACCGTCTCGGCAAATGATAAGATGTTGAAGGAGTGTATCGCTGCCAGGGTAAGTGCTTCATGAGGAACGAGTTTGTTGCGTTGCTAACTTGTGGGATTTTCCAGACGGAGCAATTAGCCGGAGCAGAGCATCTACTGCAGCTCTTCTCGGCTGTAGTGGGCGGTACAACCACCGGACTCAACCTCGAGGCACTAGACTTTGGTGCATTAGCGACTGACGTGGCGTTGGCGAAGGAGCGTGAAGGCGTGACAAGGCGTAAAATGGCACAATGTGTGTACCTTCGTGGCAGCTCGTCCGTTTTCAAAGCCGCGGTTGTGCAGTTGGTTGCAACGGTTGGATACAATCCGCACGAGTACGATCGGACTTGTCACGGACGTAGCAATGCTCGATATTCCCTTACTTCTACGTCGTCAACTTCTCCTTCGACGGCATCTACCGTCTCAAGTTCGTCTCGTGGGAAGAGCTCGAAGAAAGGAACTGGGGGTACAGCTCCCACGAAGAAACGTCATACCACGAAAAAGGACGAGGCAGCCATCGAGTTGAATACTGAGACCCATGGAGCAGCCAGCAATTTGATACCAGGTCTCGTGGACGCTATGCCGACGATGTGGCAGGCATTCGTCCACGCGTTCCACCGTCAGCAAGCATGCACCGTGCCCGACACCGCACCAGCGCGAATCACGCTCAGCAGGGCCCACGCAAAGACCCTGGTCCTCGACATCTGGATCGAGTTTGTAAAAACCGACGTGGTGCAGCACGACAACTCGTGTCTGTGGACGATGGCGCCGTTTGTATGTGACTTCTTCGTGACACGTTACGAGTCGCCAGCGGCCGTTGGCGCGTGGCTGTCGGCGTTGACAGAGGCAATGGCCGAAATGCAAGACGACCCACGAGTGGCGTTCTTCTCCATGGTGTGTGGCCTCCGCCTCTCCTCTCATGAGCCGACTGATGGATACGACACGTTCTTGTATTATGCCCACGCCATGGGTCACCTTTTGTACGGCGAGATGAAGACGTTCGTTCCTGACCGCCGCCTTACAGAGACGCCGGACGGCGGGTGTCCTATCGGAAGGTGCCATGCTCTGTCTACTGCAGCGAGACTCTTCGACCACCGATTGTTGACGGGTGTCGAGGTGAATCAGCTCATGAGTCGACTGGAGAAGCTCACGTGCGTTATACAGGACGACACTGTCGAGCTGGATGATGTGATGAGCGTGTTCCTCGACCAGTGGCGACTCGTTATTGAGCATGTTGACGACCGCTACAGACAAGCGTTCGTGCTGTGTGATTCGTCCGGCAGCGGCCGCATCGGCCTCGAGCAGTTCACTAAGATCGTCATGAGCGTCACACAACAGCGAGTGACGCCGCGTGAGTGTCTCCTCGTGTTCTGTGACGTCGGTCAAGAGCTACTCGACCTCGAGACCCTGCTTCGCGTCACCCGAGCCTATCACCTCCGTCTCTTCAACGCGTATCTCCCCGAGATCTCTCTCCAGGAGGGCGACCTGCACGAGCTTCGGCAGTCCATCGGGCGCTCCAACATCTTCTCCATCGCCCACGAAGTGCAGGACCTGCAGCGTTTCTGGAGAGGACTCCGCTCCGAGGTACAGACGCAAGTCGAGGCGACGCATCAGACCAAGAGCGCCAAGATGCGCCTGAGGAAGCAGACGGCACTGATCGACAAGCTCCTGGGCGACATCCAGGCACAGCTCGCAGGCGGAGACGCCCCTCCATCGACGCCCCAGACGCCGCAGACTCCACGCTCTAGACTTCGATCACATGCAGCGGCGCCCCCACTCGTCCTCGGTCCTCAGGCCCTTGAGAAGGCGTGGCAGGAACTGCGCGCATGCGCCAAGATGATCCACTCGGCCAAGCTCACGCAGCATCACCTCAGCCGCCTCTATCTGCAGGCGTGTCTCGTGCGATGGATCCGCCAGGCCAGGAGACGCGCGGGCGCCATGGGGATACCTCGTCGGCTTCCGGCATAGCGTGCCGATCCTTCCGCGGGTTCAACATCTCCGTGGAGCAATTTTGGCCAACGGTAGAGCCGATTTTTTCGTGGGATCTTATCCACCAACGATCTTTTTTGCGGCTTTTTTTGGAAGTTCAGTGGTGACTTACCGTTGTGCAGGCCTTACGCTCTGGTTTTTGCCTGCGAGAAAAAGTGCCAGAACGTGTGTTTTGGAAAGCATCCATTGGCGTGAAGCGTGAACCCACGCGGTTTTAGTCCAGTGGCCGATGACTATCGCTACAATCGAACAACCGTTTAGCAGTGAGTCTATCCACCACCCTCACTTTTCGGCCATGCCAGTTGGCTGGGCGGAGTCCGGCGGACGCCATTTTTCCCCGCTAACGTGGCCATACAAATCATAGGTACAGTCCGCGGAGATGCACGGTTTTTGTTCCATTAGGGCCGGATGTCTTGGGCTTTCCGTCGAGAGTTGCTCTGACCAGAACATTCCGTGTCACCAACACAGCTCGAAAGACGCGACCGTCGACCTCGACCCTTCCCATCCAACGTTGGCACCACTGTGGTGCATTTACCAAGAAACCTTGGCAGCATGTCCGACCTCGCAGATGCTGGCATTGACTCGGCCGCGGATGAGGACCTGACGCCGTCGTTGACCATCCGTAACGGTCTCCGCGCCTACGGACCCTTCATCCTCGTAGGCTGGATCGGCTTCGAGATCGCGCGCCGGAAGCTCGAGCGCGCCTACTATGTGCGCGAGCGTTCGCCCGAGACTGCATCGCCGTCTACGGTCATGGCGCGCAACGCTGGCTTCTGGGGATGGATACGGCCCATGTATTTGACTAGCGACGACGTCATCCTGCAGGCGTGTGGCATGGACACGCTGTTCTTCCTGCGCTTCATGAGACTCTGCCAGAAGGTCGCGTGGCTTGGCATCCTCCTCTCGGCAGCTCTCTTCCCTATTTACTACTACGCGCAGCGTGGCGATAAGAACGATGCGCTGTTCAAGATGACGCTGTCCCATCTCGACTCTGACAACGATGAACAGCGCTGGCGGTTTTGGTTCACAGTGCTGGCCATGTATATCGTCTCAGGTTTCACTTGCTATTTGCTGTGGCAAGAGTTCATCGTGTACGTGTCGCGTCGCCACGAATTCCTCAGTCGCAAGGACACACAACAATACACTGTCGTCGTGAATGGACTTCCAAAGTACTTACGGACCCAGCAAACACTCCGGAACTACATGGAGACACTGTTTCCCAAGGCAGTACTTCACGTATACGTCGCGCTGGAGTGTGGAGATCTTGAGAAGTTAGTTGCTGAGCGAGTCAAGGTCCGAGATCGCCTCGAACACGCCCTGGCGTGGAGTGCGAAGAAGGGTGAGCGTCTACAAATCAAGGCGAAGAAGGGATGTTGTGGCAGTGGGGAAAAGATCGATGCCATTGATCAATATCAGGAGCAATTGAAGAACCTCAACGATGCTGTGGAGATGGAAGTACGAACAATTCTGCGGAATCAAGCGGCCATTGCAAACCAGATGATTGACACTGTGGATGATCGAGAGAGCGATGTACCCACGCTCCAGATGGGCCCGCCTGAAAACGATGTCATCATGGCTGATGAAGTCCGAGTGCAGGAAAACAACTATGTCCGAGGTCTTCGCAAGTTCACGGGGACGCTTGGAATCCCTCTTGGTGGTGGTAGTGAGAACATCATGCGATCAACGGGTTTCGTTACTTTCAACACACTTCGCGCCGCCCAGTCTGCACAACAAGTGCTCCAGTGCACGGACCCGACAGAGATGCATGTTGAAGCTGCTGCGAACGTTGACGATGTTGTGTGGGAGAATGTCGGTATCTCTCTTACGACAAAGCAGTACTGGGGACTAATCTCACTCGCAGCTACGACGGCTATCATTCTGTTTTGGACGATCCCAACCGCATTCGTCGTGTCACTTTCGAAGGTTGATCAGCTTAAGAAGCAGTGGAAGGCACTTGCCGATTTTGTCGAAGATAACTCATGGTTGGCACCGCTCCTACAGCAGTTGTCGCCACTGATGCTGTCCGTGATGAGCTCGTTGGCACCGATCATTTTCGGCATCTTGTCTAAACGAGAGGGACATGCCTCCGCCGCCGAGGTTGACAACTCGCTCTTCAACAAGCTTGTGCTCTACCAGTGGTACGTCGTTCTCCTTCTGCCAATTCTTGGTGGTACGTTCCTCGATAGTTTGCTTGGCAAGGGCGACAAGCTCAAGGTCGGTGAGATTGTGCGTGAGATCAGTGAGGCTCTCCCCGTCCAGTCTTCCTACTACGTGACGTATATGATGGTGCAAATGGGGCTTCCGACTACCTTGGAGCTCCTTCGTGTCACTCCGATCATCAAGGCTGCCATCTACCACTTCTTTGCACCCAAGCTCACTCCTCGACAGCGTTCCTCCCCATGGTTCAGTCTTTCGCCACTCTCGGTTCCAGGAGACTTCGGAGCGACTGATCCCGTGGCCCAGTTCTTCCTCATTTTCATCCTTATCGTTGTGTTCAGCGCTGTTGCCCCCATTGTGTGCTACTTTGCGGCTGCCTATCTCTTCCTGTCCGAGCTACTCTACCGATGGAACGTGCTCTGTGTCTCCGACCCCTCACCTAACACAGGCGCCGTCTACTGGCCGTCACTATACCGCTTTTGCATTGGCGCGTTGATCTTCGCCCAGGTCATGATGGCCACAGTGTTAGGTCTCAAGAAGGCCGCCGCCCCAGCCACTTTCAGCATCATCCTCCCTTTCCTCACAGGTCTCTTCCATCTCTTCATTTGGTCTCGCTACCCAAGAACAGCCAAGAACCTGCCACTGGACGAGTGTGTCTCCGTCGACTTCCGTCGCCATCGCCAGCTTGACGAGCTGGAGAAGATGCTTGAAGACGAGTACCGACAGCCAGCTATGGCCGAGCGCGAGCCTATTGTACCTGACTACGCCGAGCTCGCCAGTGACCCGAACGGTGAGCATCAGATCTCATCGCCACCCCCCGAGTACATGTGATGGAGAACTGATGGATGGAATGCATGATGATGAATGTGCCATGTTCTATTGGTGTAGGTCCTGACTACATCCCGATGAAAGCATAGAGAGAGAACGGTTCCACCGGAGCGGTCTGCTTTATCCCACTCTGGAGATCTTCGGTCAAAATGATGCCGGAAAAGGCCGGAGAAAACAGAGCGAAATCAACAGAAGAAAATTTCCAGATGAGGAAAAGGTAAAGGGACATGGCCGACTGTGGAGACGCGCCCATACCCATACGAGTTTTTATAGAGCAGTAAATGGAAAACGTGATGCGTTTGCACTGAACTCAACTCATCATTCTGCTCTTCTGCGGTAGGTACAGTACCGTACAAGCGCCTGAGCTACCTAACAAGCCTCAAAGCGTCGATCCTCATGATACGCTTGTCACACAGTATGCAAGACCCTTGATGGCCATTTGCTTGAGACGCCGCATTTTGGTGTCTGCATATCTTGGTTGCATTCGATGGATAGGCTCCTTGAAGAAAATTTAGTTCCACCCTCTTGTTTGTACTGTACCGATGACGACACCAGCAACCCACCCCCTCGTGCCACAACGTACTGGCCAGTTTTGGCCACGACGTGTCCACCAGCTGGTGGAACATCTTGTGACCTTGTCCCCGCCTGCCTCGTCCCTCGGCTGTAGCCATGTGGCAATGGGCTTCCACATGGAGATGCTGGGCTCCAGCTCTCTGCCATCGCGGCAGCGGAGGAACTGCTTCTCTGCCGTGGCCGCCGTCACCACACACACCAGAGTGCCGCCACCCGCATTAGCCTCACGCTGCCAGCCGTGCGGCGCTGTGTGGGCCGCCATGCCGTCGCCGCTCGCCATCTCCAACTTCATCCTGTCTCAGAATGAGGCGTCCGGCGCGAGTGATGGCCACTCGGCGCCGAAGATGTCGTACTACCGCGACGCGCTGCAGCCCAACCCAGTGCCTGTGCTGCTGCGCGTGCGTCGCATGCGGATCTTCTTGGGGGCACTCGCCTCAACGACCGCTCTCGCAGGTGTCACGTATGCGCTTACAAAAGGTGTGACGGTCGCGACGATATCTCATGACGAGTACACCACCCAGCCGAGAAGAAGCGCGCTCGTTCAGGACTACAATGGTTACGTGGGCCTCCTGGTCGCTCTGCTTGGGACGCCACTGCAAGCGCTCGTGGCGCTTGTGCTTCCTATCTCGCTGTGGTGCTTCTTTACGGATCGTGCAATGAGCACCGTGAGGAAGGAGTCAACAAGGATGAAGACACTAGCCATGAGCGTCTCGATCGCACTAACGTGGATGCTGAGCAACGCTTTTCATGGTATTAACGTGCAACTCGTCCCTCACTCTTCGGGAGTTGGCGTGACCAAGGCATCAGCGTCCAAGTCATTCTCCGACACCACTCGCTCTAATCAAGATGCGAGCATTATAGACAGTATTCTGCGTTCGGCAGTGACAATGGACTACCGACGTCGCCGATCCGTGTGTTCTCGGTCATCTCCTGTGAAGATTTCGTCGGGTGTTGAATACGGCTTCCCATCGAGAAATTGGATGCAGAGGATCTCATTCTCAAACAATACGGTCGTTGTACAGTCAGAAGTCGGAGTCGCACCGTCCGTGCTGCCCATGCATCCGTCATCAGCTCAGTCATTGGCAGCTTACTCTTTTCCGTTGATGCATGCTTTCTTCGAGCCTTCATCTTCACCCTCAGTAGCGAACGACAGTCAACTTGTGTCCAGTTTGTGGCCTCGCATGGATTCTGAGCTATCATCAGCCATAAGCTCTTCGTTTACGACGTTTGTCACTGGTTCCTCCTCTCAAAGCGTGAGATGGATCGATACGAAGCGTGTGGACGTGTCGTATACCTCGTGGAATCTTTCTCACAGCATCCAGTTTGATAGTGTGAGCTTCGACATGCCATTGCGAGCCGACTACATGCAGCGGAAACTCGTCTTGGATAACGACACAACATCGAGTGTGTCGTACAATAATATGCAATCAGATGACTATTACTTCGAGATCAACGTCAAGGAAGAGTGCGGTGAAGACGCGTGTATCGTCAGCCCGCGTGGCGAGCTACCGAGTGAAGTAGCTGCCGACGACGGAGCTCAGATCCGTGCCCTCAATATCTGCCTCAACACCAAAGGAGAAGAGGATGTGAACGCTACTCTGCAACAATGGAGCTACAACGGTCAACCGTGCTCACAACCATCAACGCAGTCATTTTTTGTTTTTAGCTTCGCCCAAAGACTGGAAGGTGAAGCGCTTACCCAGTCTTCGAACAACACTGTTCAGCTGAAGAACGCCAAGAAGTTTCTGTCAGTCACTGTTGGCCGTGTTACTCTCCTTGCTGAAGAGCTAAGAATCGAGTCAAGTGGTTTTTGCGACAATGATACTCCCTGCACTGGAAGCTACCTCCCATTGGAAGGAGGAAACAGCGTCGTCGTGGCTACCAGCATTCCCCAGCTGAAATCTCTCTCGTCGAATCGTTCACCGTCCACATGGACGCTACTCGCCGGGGTTTCTGTTCGTGAAATCGACGCGGGCGGAGCACTCAAAGGTGACTTGGTGCTCCCATCCCAGTTTTCGTCTGCTTCTTCTCTGTCGATATCATCGTCCCAGTGTGAAGTGGAGCGAGGGAACCTCCTCGCATCAGTCCAAAAGAATCACTGGTACTCGCTATCAAGTACACGACAAGCCGCAGCTGCTGCATTGCTGTGGGTCTTTCAAGACGGTGTGGAAGTAGAACTGCGCGATCCTACGGCCAATGACCACACGGCGACGTCATCTTCAGCTCCAAAGTCCGCATCAAGCGACCTAGTTGTCACGATTCCGAAGCTGTCTGCGATCCTCACGTACTGTGGATGTGCCGTTGTGCTCATGCTCAGCGTAGCCATATTGCTGTTCAGTAAACGCTCTGAGACATGGATCGAGAAGCACTACTCACCGTTCCATCTCGCGCAGACGCTGGTTGGCGCGTCGTCACCCCTCGTGCCAGCGCCGTGCCTACTCAACTCTGACCTCCTCAATGTCGGTGGCGACCTCCTAAGTAGCTCCGAGAGCGTGACAGAGTTTGACATCGTCTCCTTGACACTGCGTCACCGTCAAGTCGAGACCACGATCGTGCATGTGCCCAAGCCATTCTCCATCTCAGCCTCGCGATCGGCCTCTGCCGTTTGAAACGCGAAGACCTAGTTTTCGTTACTGAAGTCAAGTAAGCATAGATCATAGATGTAAGCGTGCTCCGGTCAATGATTGAGGTGCTGGAACTCCTTCGTCTTTGCTTCACGTGGCACTGAGAGGTTTCGTATGGCATTCTGCTCACAGAACAGTCCGTAAATCTGTTGCAGCTCTATGCAAATGGTCTGAATCGCACTGAAGTGCTATTGGCTCATTAGGTCGTCTCGTATTTGACGAGACTGCATGAATGTACTTCAAAGTACCGTACCTAGAACGATGAGGACGTCAGAAGACTTAGATATCGGTGTGACGTATTTTTATCTGAGGAGTCACTCACACTTGGAAGTTAGTACTCTAGATGCACGCTACTAGTGACCACCACTGGACTTATTTCAGCGGATTGTTGTAGTTTACGAGCAGCAAGCTGGCTTTCAGCCAGGCAATTCTTCGATTGAAGCTTCGCAACCGTAGTCCTTAGTCACCCTCCATTCTCCCACCAGTAGTACAGCTGAGTTCCGGAGAAACTTAAACGGAAGAAAAGTCGGCTGCCGCCTGCTCAATCCTGACAGATACAACTCATCCGTCCGTACACCAGCATTTCCAGAGTCTAGATTGTGCGTAATCAGCTCCTGTGACCTCTTTGGAAGTGAGCGAATTGTCCAGTAGCTCCGTACCCGTCACTGAGTTCGATATCATCTCCCTCTGATGACTGTACTTCGTCAGCACATCATATGCATGTCGTGCATCCGAACCATTTCCGGAAGTGCCCAGATGGAGGAAGTCCCCATCTTGGCATCACGATCGGCGTCAGCCGTATGCATACGACGTGTACGAAATGAAACTCAAGGCAGTGTCGGTGGACTTTTAGCGTCCACTAGGTCACTGGATAAGTCTCGAATCATTCGACTCGAATTTGATTTACATCCACAAACCTCTTCTTGTCTTGAGGAACCGTTCTGGGTGCGGATCAAGTTTGGTTTAATTTGCTTTGATGTGGCTGTGGAGGGAAGTGAACCCGAAGAGAACAGATCAACACAGGCAGAGTTGAGAGCAGGATACAGTGCGATTGTGTCCCGTCTCTAAGCATGGAGCAACCACTCAAGAGCGTTTCTTAATTCATCTCCTCTACAATCCGTTTGACTAAAATTTGGTTATACTTAACAAAATATACTTATATTTTATATTTCTGTAAACTGTTGTACATCCTACTATTTCTTGACGATAGGAAACTCGTTTCAGTTTGTGTACCCATGACTGGCCCCAGGGGTCGGGCTCGGTTCAATGACGCAGGCGTTTTGCTCTCTAATCAACAAAATGAGTCAAGCTTCGCTTCCTTTGACTAACACTTATCCATCGCTGGATAGGGTTCGCGCACCCGCAATTTTCACGAACCGCCGTGTTGGGCGCCGGATCCCCACGTGGAGAATGGCCAGTCACGACCGAGGGGCCGCGCTCAGCCCCGCATTTCCCAACAGACCCACTCCCATCCACTCGGCGTCCTCATCATGGCGGGCGGCGGCGACCACAGCGGCTCCGTCTTCCGCGTGGGCGACAACGTGGAGCTCTGGCGCGTGCTCGCCATGACCTCCGTGCTCGTGCTCTTCGTCATGGTCTTCGAGCGGCTCGTCCATCGCCTGGAGCACCACCTACACAAGTACCCCAAGTACCACGAGATGATGACCAAGGTCTTTGGTGAGCTCATGATCCTCGGGCTCATCGGTCTCGGTATCAAGATCCTCAAGGAACTCACCAGTCTCGACGCCTACAGCAAGCCCATGATCGCGTTCC
>KE464057.1:0-21354 GCA_000387445.2 Pythium aphanidermatum DAOM BR444 | reverse complement strand
AGGCGTTCGAGAGCGAGGACCCAACGAGGACTGGTGTGCTGGACGTTAACGCCGTACGCCTCGTCCTGCGTCGCTTCGGCCTCAACACTTCCTTCTTCCGCTTTAACAGCCTCGCTCGACTGCTGTTCGAGGTCGAGACCATGTCTGTACGATACGAGGACGTCGTCCGCCTTCTTCGAGTTGATCCTACCGACGATCCTGAGCAGGTCTCGCTCCGCCTCTTGTAAGCAAGGACGAGTACATGAATTTAGTTAAGGCACCCCTTAAGCATATGGCTCCGCGACGACACGATTCGTCGGGTGGTCACCACCTGCATTACACAGGCCTGTAATCTCATGATTAGAGAGACCTCATCCATGCGTCGTTCTCTACTCGAGTGCACGAACCACGTCTCCGATGGATGTTCAGGGGCGACGTCACTCTCACCCTTTACGTGGTTCCGACTCTGGCTACTCGACGTCATGGGCGTCGGCTCCGCACTCTCCATTCCTCCAACTCGCGATGGCTGGCGGTGACACGAGCAGCTCAGTGTTCCGCATCGGCGACAATGTCGATCTCACCAGGGTCGTCGCCATGATCTCCGCACTCGTCTTCCACGTCATGATCTTCGAACACCTCGTCCACAAACTCGACCACAGGCTCAAACAATACCCCAAATACCACGAGATGATGACCAAGGTCTTCGGGGAACTCATGATCCTCGGACTCATCGGTCTCGGTATCAAGATCCTCAAGGAACTCGGTCAACTCGATCCGTATACGCCGACGATGATCGCGTTTCAGGTGGCAGACATCACCGTGTTCATCGTGGCTATCGGGCTCATCACTCAAGCAATCGTCATCTTCTTACGCCTTCGACACAAGAACATCAAGGTGGACAAGGCTGAACTCATCAGCACGCTCCACCTCATGGAACATATCGAGAAGAACCCGCACCCGTCGTATTGTGCTCGACTGGCGGACGATTTCCGCTATGGGAGCGCTCCGCGAAGCGTACGCAAGAAAGAGCTCAAGATGCTGAAGAACACGGACGTACCTGAGATCGCCAAGCTACGCACGCTGCGATACTTCTTCCTTAAGAGCTACGGGCTGCCGCAGCTCTTCCCATTCTCCAAGTACCTTCGTCAAGCGCAGGATAACCAGCTCTCCCACCTCATCGAGGTCAAGATCACTACGTGGATCATCATGCTCGCCTTCGCGTGGGGACTTGGCCTGGCGGCGCGCGTCTTAGGTCGTTGGTTCGACATGGACGAACAGTTCGGACTCGTCGTGGTGTTTTCAGGATTTGCGTGGGCATGTTTGGTTCAGCACATGGTCATCAGCGCGTACTTGACGTCGTGCGTGAAGGCTCTTCTCCGCATGGCGCGAATGGGGCTTTCGCTTCCTGAGACGAACTCGACAGAGCGCTACGCTGGCCTGCGTCAGATAGCACTGGAGGAAGAGAAGGCCGCGAGTTACGAGCAAGCCGGCGATGCTATTAGGAGGATGGAGCGAGTACGAGGAGAACAACGCGCGGCGAACACCCACCGAGTGAGGAAGTACCTTATGAGACACGTGCCAGGGCTCTCGCATCTCGCGGCCAAGTCGGGGAAGACAGGAGATGCCGACGCACAACGTCCCGATACTGCCACTGTTCAGGGTAGTAGCAACGGCCTCATCCGCCTGCGTTACTTCTCGCACCGTGTGTGGCATTTC
This sequence comes from Pythium aphanidermatum DAOM BR444, assembly GCA_000387445.2. Taxonomy (NCBI): domain Eukaryota; phylum Oomycota; class Peronosporomycetes; order Pythiales; family Pythiaceae; genus Pythium; species Pythium aphanidermatum. The sequence goes on along the minus strand of KE464057.1, from coordinate 19,659 downwards.
TTGATCATCATGGCGCTCATGTTGAACGCGTTCTACATTGCCCTCTTTTGCCAGTGCGTTATCTATCAACTTCCAGACCTCTACGAGCGAGGCGGTGTCTTCACTGTGATCTCCGTCCCCTTCCCAATGTTCGTCAATATGCTGGTCTTCCAGCCACGGATTCTGCGAAACTTCATCCTCGTCTCCTCGGTTGTACGCGTCGATGACACTGCACTCGGCGATGTCATCGACCACTTCACAGAGACTGTCAAGCTACGGGCTGAGTTCGTGCAAACCGTCCACCAACACCTTCGTAAGAACAACTTGAGTGTCTCTGATGTCAAGACGGAGTTCGAACGCCGTGACTTGGCTCGATCGGGCTTGCTTGACGTTGACGAAGTGCGTTTAGCACTGATGCGCTTCGGCTTCAAACTCTCCTTCTTCCGATTCAATAGTGTCGCCAAGTTACTCTTCGATCTCAAGGGCATCACCATCGAGTATGTCCAAGTGCTCAAACTGCTTGAGATCGGCCAAAGTGACGAGATGCGAGCCCTTCATCGTGAGAGTTTCGCCCTTCTCGACGAAGAAGCGGTGCGTGAGTACTCGCAGATCCAGATCTACGGAGGATTGGCACCTTTACCTTACCTACAGACCCAGGAGAGTGGTGATTCGCGGGCTGCACCACGTGCGAAGGCAGTTGACGCGGCTTCGCTGTACTACATCGACTTCGATGAGCCCAGTGCGAGTGGGGGTGCAGAGTCGTCGGTGACGCCACAGGCAGCTAGATATGTACGAATATAAGCCGAAATGACTCCATGTGTCGGTTGCGTTGTAATCGGCCTGTTGACGCACTGAAAAAGTCTGAAAACTGTGATTATGGGCCACGTGAGGACGGCGTCTGGATGAACGTAATCGTCCGCAGCTCCTATAAGCGCTCCGCTTGGTGGCGTCAGTGGAGCCAGCTGGCGACGAATCATGGCGAATACCACGGCAGAATAGTTGATCAAGTAGATGACGCGGTGTTGTGGATGTAGTATCATGACACTCTACGTGTTGAGCCTCGTAAATCCAATGCGATTGCGTAGATCAGGTCCGTAATGTCATTCCTCGATTCCTTCGTTTCGACTCAGTCTTCTCTTCCAAGAGCAGCTCACTCTTCCACGTGGGGGAAAATGTCGAGCTCTGGCGAGTCGTGCTCATGGTGTCTGTGCTCATATTCTGGATCGTCATCTTCGAGTTCGGGGTCCACCATCTTGATCATCGACTTCAGCGCCACCCCAAATACCACGAGATGATGACCAAAGTCTTCGGAGAGCTGATGATCCTCGGCCTTATCGGTTTCGGTCTTAAGATTATGAAGGAAGTAGGCGACTTGGACGTCTACAGCGACCATGTGATCGCATTCCAGGCCGCCGATCTCACGATCTTTATCCTTGCTATCGGTCTCATCATCCAAGCAGTCTTCATTTTCTTCCGCCTCAGCTTCAAGAATGTGCAAGTCGATAAGCTGAGCTCTTTAGCACTCAGCATCTCGTCGACCACATTGAGAGCCACTATCGGCCATCGCGTTGCGGCCGCCTAACCCATGCGCTTTCCCCTTGTTCCTCTCGTCGCGGCCATGGCAAGAGGAACGTAACCATCAAGAACTCGGATGTACCAGAGGTCGCCAAGGTCCGTGTCCTACGCCACTACTTCCTGACCAACTATGGTCTTCCCGATGTCTTTCCATTCTCCAAGTATCTTCGCCAGGCGCAAGATAACCAGATCTCTCATCTCATCGAAGTCAAGGTGTACATGTGGGCCATCTTGCTATTGATTGCCTGGGGGCTTGAAGCCTTCGCCAATCTTATTAAGGAGTACGTCGATACTGAAGAAACGTACTCCATCGCAACGGCCTTCGTCGTCTTCTCATGGACAAACGTGCTCTTCCAATGGTTCATCAGCGCCTACTTCAGTTGGGCTATCAGCAGACTGCTGCAGGCGGCGCTTGGGGGAGCAGACACCCGGCATCGTACTGATCCGTACGAGGTGCTCAAACAAATTGCACTGGAAGAGAGTCCGACGGTGAAACGCGAGGAGCAGCACGCGGCCGACGCGATTGCCACAATGGAACGAGTGCGCGAGGAAGAACATCACATGAACGTGCACCGTGTCCCCCGCCTACTTAAGAAAGGTGCTTCGACTCTCATGCGCCGGCCATCCTCCAAGAGCACATCTACACGAACACCCGCCGACCCCCAAGAGCTTGAACAAGGCCGCTCATTGCCACGAGATACCCGTATCTACGTGCGCTTCTTCTCGCCGCGGATTTGGCATTTCGTTGTCATCATGGCTCTGCTGCTTAACGCCTTTTACTTCGCGCTGTTCTGCCAATGCGTACTCTACAGATGCGCAAGATCTACCACAAGGTCGGTTATGTTCCCATGGCGTTTGTACCGCTACCACTGCTCGTCAACATGCTCGTCTTCCAGCCGCGCATCCTCCGAAATTTCATCCTTGTCTCGTCGATCGTACGCGTCGACGACACTGCTCTCGGCGATGTCATCGACCACTTCACCGAGACCATTAAACTCCGGGCCGAGTTTGTCCACACGGTCCACGCACATCTCATTACCAATGCGCAGTCCTTAGAACACGTGCAGGCTGAGTTCGAGCGTCGCGATTCGACTCAGTCAGGGCTGCTGGACGTCGACGAGGTGCGTCTAGCGCTCATGCGCTTCGGCTTCAAGCTCTCGTACTTCCGTTTCAACAGTGTTGCACGACTGCTCTTCGACCTTCGCGGCACGCATATCGAGTACGCGCAAGTGTTGTGTCTGTTGGCTGTAGGAGTCATCGCACCACAAAGCAGCGACACCATGACTTCTCAACCACTGATGAACGTACAAGGGCCAACGCATCTCGACAACGCCAGCGCAGTGTCATATACGCGACAATTGTCGCTAGACGGAGCTGCTGAACCCCACACCCATCCAGCACTGCTGCGCACGACCACGAGCGTCGCAACGACGCTCTACCGCATGAACTTCCACTCGCGCGTCGAGGTAGACGACACCATGGACGGATGTGGCGTGCACTACGTCCGTATCTAATAGGCTAGCTTAGCTTTGCTCACCTTTCACTACACGTTCACAGATTCATGTCCCCCTTTCCTATTGGCTAAAATCTCAATTAAGTTTGTAATATTCTTCCATAACTAACGTCCTCTTCGTACCCGTATCTAACGCCGTCCCCTCTCCACCGCGTATCCACCTCCTCGTCCCGAGTGTACCGTACCCCTTCGCGGCCGCGTCATCTTCCCTCTGGAACCTTCGAGAGCCACCCCAAGATGGCCGCCGAGCAAGCCAAGGACCGTGGCAACCGCGCCTTCGCCGCCGGCAACTTCCGTGACGCGCTCGCCTGCTTCTCTGAGGCTATTGCGCTGCACGCGCGTGCGCCTGTGGACGGGAAGCTCCACGTCTACTACTCGAACCGCTCGGCGTGTCACCTCAAGCTCGGCGATGGCGCCGCGGCGTTGCAGGACGCTGAGCAGTGCGTGGCGCTCAAGCGCGACTGGGCCAAGGGCTACTCGCGCAAGGGCGCGGCGCTGCACTTCCTCGGCCGCTATCCGGACGCCTTCCGCGCGTACAAGGGCGGACTGGCGCTGGACCCGTCGAATGCAGCGCTCATTGAGGGCCTGCAGACTGTGCAGATGCGCATGATGCCGCCACCAGGGGCCGCGACAGGAGCGCCCAGTGCCGCGCCCAGCGGCGCAGGCAAGACGCTGCGCCAGTTCGTCGCCGGAGACAAGCGCGCGGTCTTCCAGACCGCTCAGTTCGCCCTGCGCTGCGTGCTGCTGCTGAGCTTCGTGTCGTACTGGCTGCCGCTGCTCGTGCCGGCAGCACTCGCGTTCGCGACGTTCTTCAAGGTCGCGGTCTTCAACTACGGCAGCTTCCTGCTCTTCACGCACGGCCGTCCGCAATGGAATGCTGCCTACGGTCAGCGCCTCGTGCTGGACCCAGCCGTGCAGTCGTTCTTCTACTCACTCGTCTTCTGGGTCTCAGCGCCCTACGGACTCGCCATGGTGCCCGTCTTTCTCATCGAAATGGTGCACTTCTTCTCGTACTTGGCCGCCTTGCTGCAGGTGCTCAAGCTCGATGCGTCGCCGCTCGTGGCGACTGCCACCACCAAGGCCCTGCTCCCACTCACCGCCATGATCCTCTCGGACCCAAGCTTCCCAGCGCTGCCGAGCCAGTTCAAGTGGGCCAAGCTGCACCACCGTGTGCCGCAGGTCGCCGCCAACGTCGAGGTCGCCATCGGCCTCTCGCTCATCGTCGAACTGCTCACGCCCGCCCGTAACTTCCTGCTCGTCATGCTCTTCTGGCAGCAGCTGCGTGTGCGCTACATGATCTCGCCATCACTGCAGGAGGCCTTCCGCAACCTCAACGCCAGCATCCTCGCTATCACGGCCCACCCTCGCTGCCCGGCATTCGTCGCGCAGCTCTACAGCAAGATCCGTGCCTTCGCTGTCAGCATGACGGAGATTCAGCAGCCGCAGCAGGGCGCTGCCACCGCGCGTCCACGCTGCACCATCATGTAGAGATCCAACGTAGCGCTACTGCATGTTGATATACGGTTAGTTATTCAAAATTGCTCTGCTACAGCCCTTCTGAGAGTTCCTCTCCACGCCGGCGTCGCCGACTCCGCGTCGTTCGCTTCACTGGAGTCGTGTCCACCTCCTCGTCGTCATCGTCCGAGTCATCGATCACGATCACTTCCCACGCTTTCGGCGTGCGTTTTCGCTTTTGTGCTGACGAGTTGGACGATGCTCGAGTCGTTGGTTGATCTGCTGGCGTAATCGTGTCTGGCGGTGGATTCGAGCTCATCTCAGCTGACACTGACGCAGGCACCTGGCCCTTGGATGGAGACACTTTCTCAAGGGACGTGCTTGACGTCTCGCCTTCCATTGGAGACCCACTCGAAGTGGCGTCCTCCGTTGCCTCGTCCTCCAGCTCAATCACCTCGATCTCTTCCTCTTCTGACTCCTCCTTCATGGACGCACCACTCTGCACCGACGAACTCTTCTGTGCTGCTGTGTCTTTTTCTATCTCATCTCTTGGTCTCAGCTCGGCCGCTCGCTTATTGGTAGCTGCGATCTCATCCTGGCGCACTTGCTCCAGCCACACGGCACGCGGACGATTCGAGTGATACGGGTCCTCCAACTTCATCAGCCGTGTCTCTTGAATCGCGTTCAGCGTGTCACGCGCTGATGCTCGAATCTCCGCTTGTGCCTTGTTTAGAGTGGCCGCCGCCTCCGTCATGCGTTTTTGCAACTCTTCCTGCTGTTCCTTCTGCTTCAGATCCGCCATCTGCCGTCGCTTTGCCAACTTAACTTCTGCTGTGTCGTTTTGTTTTCGAGCGCGAACAGCTGTGCTGTACAGTGGATCTTCCATTCGCATGCCTTGGATCGCGGCGACTCGCTGGTGCATCTCACTCTTCAGGGCGGCGTCTACGATATTTGTTGCGGAGTCTCGACCTGGGCGAGGCGCCGACGCTGATTCAGATCTCAATCGCCCTTCCATCTCCGCACGCCGCTGAGCCTGTGCATGTGCATGTGCCTGACCCTGGGCGTGGGCCTGCGCTTGCGTGTGGGCTTGGACTTGAGACCGAACTGCAGCATCAGTCTGAGCATAGGCAATGGCATGTGCTCGGGCTTGCGCCCGAGCATCAGCCTGGGCCCTCAGTTGAGCCGCCTGGGCCTTTGCTCGTCCAATTAATGCGTGTGCTCTAGCAGCGAGGTCATGCACGTGGTTCTCAGTCCAAGTGAAAGACGGGAAAACGCCGCTTGGGTTCGTCGTCACAAACAGCGGAAGCTTCCACACTTGAGCAAGGTGATCATCTAACCCGAAGCACTCGACGCCCTGTAGCAGCATTATGTCATGACGCGGGAAGGTCCACCATGGTGGAAACTCGGTCGACTTGGCGCCCTGAATCTCGTCCACGATATGATTCATCACATCAACAAGCTTCTTGGGTGGAAGAATCAGCAATTCCTCACGTAACACACGGAAAATATCGATACGATACACCAAACGGCGTGCCTGCTGGTGCGATAACATCCATGTTCCGCGACGGCCACCCAGAATTGATGGAACGATAGGGTCTGCAACCGATGGTTGAGGCGGTGGTGCATCGGGGTGCTGCTGTAGACGGAGACGACAATATTGCTCGAGGCTCCTGGCCTCTTCCATCACTTCTCGCAACGGGAATCGTGCCACATCGAGTTGAGAATCGCTTAAAAAGTACCGCCACTTCTCCATCTTATCAGTGTCCAGCGTGCAGCGACTCGTGTCTGGGACGCCGTATGAGTAAATGTGTTTGGCAAAACGGTTGCGCTTGGCCGCGTTGTACATCGGTTGCTGAGGTCGCTCCGGTGGGACTGGAAGTTTTTTTGGATGCAATCCGGCATGGTTTGGTGCCACTTGGACCACGTGTGGGTGGGTAAGGCCGTGTAGACGTCGGGCATCAGCCAACTGCTGTAGTGCAGAGGTTGGCACTGCAGCCACGGGTGGGTTTTGCAATTGCTGACGCAGGCGAAGCCCCCTAGCGTGAGCTGCCAAGCGCTTGATGTTTGACCATGTGGATAGAAGCATCTTGACACGGCGATTTAACACCGTGGTATTGGGGTACAGACCCACATCTGTGGCACGGGCACGAGCACCAAACATCGTGCTGTTGATCAAGTCTTCAGGGAGGAAACGAGCCTTGAGCCAACCATTCTTGTACACATACAAAAGTAGCATCACATCGTCCACCAGTGATATCCACCACGGGGCCACCTGGTGACCATTTCCCACATCCGGCAAAGTCTGTAGACGCGTCAGTGCGACTTTAAGATGTTGTTCCTTCACGGCGGTCTTGTCCTCAGGAGATGCAGACGATGTCGAAGGTGTACTCGTTGGGGTCGTTTGGGCTGTAGCTGGTTCCGCCTGGGAAACGTCCGTTTTCGGTTGCGATGAAGTCTCTACGGCTGGATTAGAAGCTGGAATCGGAGCAGCCTCCGAGGAAGAGGGGGTTGTCGGTGATGACTTCTTCTCAGTATCATTCTCAGACATGAGAACACTTCTTTCCGTTGTCGACGCCTGTTTGTCTCCAGTCGCCGCGTCATCGACTTCCTGTCGGCTCAAGCCGAGCATACCCATCATTTTCTTCCCAATTCCACCGAGAACGGACAGCGCACCGCCCGAGGTAGAGGGCGATTCGCTAACGGGCTGCTCAGTCTTTGCCTCCGAAGCAGACTCAATCTGTGGTGAACTCTCTGTCACATCTGCTTCCTCTTTGTCCTTCGGCTCCTCTCGCGAAGTACTTTCGCCAGGCTTAATGGTCTCGGCCACATCTCCCTTCGACTCGACAGGCACGTCCTCCTTGGATTCCGCAGATACCTCATACGTCTGTGTGAGTGCTTCCGGTTTGCGTCGACACTGTCACGAACACTCTCGACGTTATCAGGTGTGCCATTTGCCTCCGTTTGTGCGCTTTGATTCGCGGCCTTGATTGGTTTAGACGCGTATCGGTGTGGCGGCAGCTTGCCTTCCATGATCATCCTGGGGATCTGGTGTGGTGTTTTCACACGCTGGAAGTCTTTAAGTAGCTCCAACATTGGCTCCAACGGCCCAATCTGCTGACGCACGATCAAGTAGCATTGGTACATGCGGTCAACTTGTTGCAGTCGAGCAGTTGCATCCCGCTCTGCCTTGGCACTCATTGCCACGAGCGAAAGCCCTGGATATGTGACAGGCACCAATCCGATATGCTTCACCTTCCTATCAGCAAGCAGTCGGTCAACAAACCGATACCGGGTAGCGTATTGGTTGAGTGACTCGAACAGCTCTTCGGCTGTCGGTGGTGGTGGCACAATTGGAATACCAGGAGCAATGGGCTGCGGCTGTTTGCTTGTCAAGAAATTCGTCGCAGCAACACGAATTTGGCTCGCCAAGTACTGTTGTGAATAGTCAGCGATTTCAACCAGTGAGAATTGTCGCATCGTGGCACAGCTAGACAGCATTTCCTGCCAGCGCCCGTAGCCAAAAGTTGTCAGAAGCTCCGCTACCCGTTCCTGGTACGCTGATATCTTTACTTTTGTTGTCAGCACCTTGCGACGGCGCTTGCCTCCCTTCCCGCCTTCAAAGTCATCGTCGTCCAGCTCGTCAGTGCCTTCGTCGTCGTCATCGTCATCGTCATCCTCGGCGGACGATGAGATGACGAATTCTTCATACTCGGCGTCTTGTTTCTTTGGCCGTCCACGTCCCCGCTTCACCGGCTTGTCGTCGTCGCTGTATTCTTGTAGATAAGTCTTCACCTGCTTCCTGCATCGACGTTTCTTCAAAGGTGATGGTTCCACTGGTTTTGGTTCTTGCAGACCAACGACCTTGGTCCAGAAATCTGGATCATCAAGCGCCACTTGGGCATCTGGATTGTCAGAGCTTACGAAAGTCGCCTTCGAGAACGATGACATCAAACTCTTCTTCCCATCATCTGCGCCTTCAGCAGCTTTTGGATCGTGAATGATCTTGGTACTACGATTCAAGATCTGGTCGATGCTTTCTTCACTGAAACGTTTACTCGCCGCTTCAGCTTCACCGTCCTTGTCTTCCTTAAACATCTCGTACGCCCCGTGCTTCAACAAATTCTCGATCTCATTCTTCGACATTTGTGCGTTTGGCCGCTTGGTCTTACCGATAGTATCGGATGCACTCTGCTGGTCTCGAATCGATCCCAGGACTGCTTGGTCGAGACCCAACTTGAGCGATGCCTGATGGAACATATGCAGCTCATATGTCTTTGCCGTTAGCAACCGGTAGATCTTTACACTCTTCTTCTGGCCAATTCGATGACAACGAGCTTGTGCCTGCAAATCGTTTTGAGGATTCCAGTCACTGTCATAGATGATGACCGTATCTGCTGACGTCAAGTTGATGCCCACACCACCTGCACGTGTACTCAACAGCATGATGAATGCACTGCTTTCTGGGTCGCTGAATCGGTCAATAGCGGCCTGACGATCATTGCCTGTGATGTTACCATCAATTCGCTCACAACGGTAAGATCTCAATTTCAGGTAGTCTTGTAAAATGTCGAGCATGATTTTGAACTGGGAGAAAATAAGCACACGATGCCCATTCTCCTTCAGCCTTGGTAGCAGCTTGTCCAAAAGGATAAGCTTACCAGACGCTGTGACAAGCAATTCGACTGCTTGGCGCTCTATTTCTTCCTTCGAGAGATCCTTCTGTTCTCGGATACGCGCGACTTCGCGTTGTTCCATACCCTTTATCAAGAATGGATGATTGCAGCACTTGCGAAGCTCCATGAGAACGTTCATGAGACTCGGTGCGTGGGACTTTTTCATGCCGCGAGCCAGGAATTCTGTGTTTTGTTCGTAGATGGCTCTGTAGTACTGCTTTTGAAGCACCGTCAACTCAACTTCGATGATCGTCTCCTCCTTCGGCGCTAACGACTTTTCAACGTCCTCTTTCATTCGTCGCAAGAGAAACGGTTTCAATTCGCCATGCAGCTTTTCAACTTGCGAAGCGTCTTTGAGTTCCCCATAGTCCTCGAGAAATCCTTCCATCGAGTCGAAACGGTCAGGGTCCAGGAAGTTGAGCAAAGTCCATAGCTCTTCAACATTGTTTTGCAATGGTGTTCCCGTGAGGAGAAGAATGTTCTCGTACACAAAATTCTTTTTCAAGATCAACGAGAGCTTCGAATTTCTGTTTTTGAGGCGGTGAGCTTCATCTACGACCAGTAATTGCCACTTCACACGCGAGAGTTTTGAGAAATCAGCGGCACTGCACATCTCATACGTTGTAATGAGGACATCAAACCGATAGCAGGGGCCGCTAGTCTTTGGTTTCGGCAGCTTTGCCTTCCCGGACGGCAGCTTGAATGCTTTCTGATACTCTTCTTCAGTGAGAACGAACTCGTAGTTTTGGATCACCTTGCGGGCGTCAGCTGAGCCGTGATACACCACGGCGTTCAGATTTGTCCAGTTCGTGAACTCTCGTTGCCAGTGACCCAGAGTCGATAAAGGTGCAATGATCAGATACGGCCCAGGCAACTCTTCGACGACCGCCAGGTGGTTTACATACGTCACTGTCTGAACCGTTTTACCCAGACCCATCTCGTCTGCCAGCATCGAATTACGCTTTTGGTACCAGTTGAACAACATCCAATTGACACCAGTGAGCTGGTAGTCACGCAGCTCAAACGTTTGCTCCTCCTTGAATGGAGGACGATTGGTTGCAGAGTAACCACGAAAATTGATCTTGCGGCTCTGATTTCGTGCACTTGATTTACTAGACGACGCCATCTTCTCGTACCGCTGAGCTGCTCGCACCACCCGGGCCTCGTACTCCTTCACCGCTGCATCATCGTGCACATCGTCTTCACGCTCCCACGTGATGGCATCGTACGGCAGGGCCTTCCACTTGACTAGCATGTACTTCAGGTGTTTCGTTCCTTCATTTCCGTCCTCCTCGTCATCTACTGGAGTGTACTTATCGCCTGGCTTATCCTGGATATCCAGGATGCGGTCGACGTCACGGAATTCCGGGTTAAAATACTCATCACCGTGCATCTTGTCGGTGAGGAATCCCATCATTTCCTTCTCAATGAAGCGCTGAATCTTACCCTTGACGTTACGGTCGACCTCCATTAGGTTCTTCTCCGTCTCCCAGCTCACGTGGATGTACGACAAATTCTTCCACTTAATCAGGAACCGCTCTTCCTCTTGAGCTTCCTTGCCCCCATCAGGTCCGTCCACAACTACCACCACATCGTTGGATTCATCTGCCTTCTTCGTCTTCACGTTTCCATTCTCGTCTTCTTCTTCGTCATCGTCCAAGAAGATTGAGGCATTCTGTAAGAATCGCGTCGTCTTGTTCTCGCGAAGCCGCTTCCACTCCTATTGTGATCCACTACTGTCAGATATCATTAATGCAAAAGACAATTCTGTGCTGAGTGACGCATACCTTGATGGTGTGAACCTCACGCGCAAGGATTTTCTCCACAATGAACGCGTTTTCATCCACTTCGTCGTCCACCGCATCTTTCGCCAGGGCGTCATCATCTGTCATAAGCCAATCCTCGTCCACGTCTTCGTCCTCCTCGTCCGCTTCGCTCTTCTTCTTCCGTGGCGTCTCGTCTTCTTCGTCGTCCTCATAACTTTGTCGACGCGGTTTACGGCTCTTCGACCGTGCAGACGAACTCGATTGCGGTCGCTTGCGCTTCCGACCAGAAGATGACGAAGCAGAATTTGGCTGCGCAGACGAACTCGATCGTCGTCGTCGAGGCCTCTACAGTCACATTCTCGTCAGCGCACACTCCATAGTCTCCGCCTTCATCGCCAACGCACCTCAGGAACTTCAAAGTCTCCTTCCTCCGAGTCATAGACCTCCTCCGCCTGTCGCTGGCGGCGGCCTTTCTGTTGTCGCACTCGGCCACTGCGCCGACGGCCCTCGACTGACGAGTCGTCCACGAACTCCTCCATGTCGTCGTCGTCCTCCTCCTCGGCCTGCTCCTCCGGCTGCTCGTAGTCGTCATCCGCGGTCTCCGCCTCCTCCGCCTCCTCCTCCTCGTTCTCCTCTTCTCCCTCCTCTTCCTCCGCTCTGTATGTCGCCACTTGGCTTCGTTGCCGACTCGGTCGCTTCGACGGTTGTGGCTGTGGACGCAGGACCACACGCAGCTCCACCTCGTCCAGATCCGCGTCCTCTTCTTCCTCTTCCTCTCGCACTACGCGTCGCGTCCGCAGCTTAGGTCGTGACGGCCGCTGCATGATACCCAATCCCTTGTCAACGTGCGGATTCACCAACGACCTAACCCAACAACTCCACCCTACCGTTGGTGGCGGCGATGGCGGCGCCTCATTCTCCGAGCTTGCGGACGTCTCGCCCGCGAGGTCTATCGTGCTGCCCGGCATTACTCGTCGTGGAAGAATGCCTTAATCCTCTGTCTGAGGATTGCGCGCGTGCAAGTTAGTCCCGCGTACCCAACGTTTCCTCGCGATTCCGCCGCGCCAATTCCAGGCTTGCCGCGCAAAATGGTGTCGCCGGGTTTTGGCAACGGTCTAAAAACAGGGTGGGCCAACCCTGGTACGCCCGAACCCGTCTAGACTTTGTCCTGAAATCCAACCTTGAAACCCAGATCCCTAGCCCTTCGGCAGAGAGGAAGGTGCCGAAAATAACTTGCGTCAGTGGCGAGGTGGCTTCATCACACTGCTGCCCTTCTCTTCCCAGGCTGCCGCCAACACGGGGAGACGCGATGGAGATGGAGCGAGCACGACGCGGCAGCACGGCCAGCACCAACAGCACGAGCGTGAGCGTGGGCTACGACGACGCGCCGTGTGTGAATGAGGGCGAGCGCCGCTCGTTCCTGCACGCGTACTCGCGCAAGAGCATCGAGCTGAATCCAGAGGACGAAGAGTTTGTGGTCGGGTGCGTCTTCATACAGAGACTGTGATGAGCCCAAGCAGAATGACTCACGTGTGAATGCAGAGACGACGGCACCATCAGCCTCGTACCGGTGGACGACCATGCTCGGTTGGAGCGGCTGAGGCAGCTTCTCGATAAAAAAGAGCGTGTGAGTTTAATTCCCCCCCACGCGTGTGGCTTTGGAGCGAGCGAGATGCTAATGAACGGTATGTGGTGGCTGTAGGAGACGCGCCAAGCAGCTGAGTATGGACTGAGTCTGTTGGAAGCGAATGAAGAGCTGGAGCTTGAAATCGAGTCACTCAAGCTACGTCATGAAGCGGAGATGGAGGAGATGGAGGCTGAGCGCGATATGTACAGACGCCACCATGAACTGACGCTGCAAGAGGTTGAAAGCTGGAAAAGCGAGAGCAAGAAGCTCGAAGAGGTCAAGTACCAGCTAAGCAACGAGCTGGAGACGTTGGCGAGTCGATGTGTCTGCCAACGAGAAGGGAGCCGTCTCACCTTCAGTCAGCAGCAGCAGCGCATTCAAGAACTTGAGGCTGCTCTGGTTGAAGCACGCGCCAGTGACGTAGCTAATACTGCAGTCATCAAGGCGCTCAAGAAGTGGAAGTCTGTCGTTGAGTCTGAGAAGCGAGAGAATCAAGGAATGACTGAAGAGGAAGCATCGAGTGAGAGGCTCTACACACAAAAGCTGGAGCAGGATAACACACGGCTGCAGCAGCAACTCGAGATTATGAGTTGGGAGAAGAAGCAGCTAAACGAGCTGGTGGCTGCTCTAGAAGACACGACCGCGAAAATGAAAGCAGACATGGAGGAGCTTCAAGGAGAGCTTAAGAAGCGCAACGATGAAGTTATTAAGCAAACAGACTTGCTATTGACAGCCGAGTCCAAGTGTATTCGTCTTGAACGAGAGCGAGCAATTATGGAGCAAGTTGCAAATCTTCCAATGGCTGTGTTCGATCGTGACAGTGAAGAAGATGGTGACAGCGAGAGTGACGACTCGGCAAACCAAGACCACATCTCTGAGAAGACAGCCTCGGATGAGTCAAGTGCAGATGAACACTGGTTCGTCCAGAGTTCAAAAATTCAAAAAGAACCTGGTACGCCGTCAAGCGAGATCCCATTCACGCTCCCGGGTGAAGAGCAGCGCGTTCCATCAACGCCTTCATCGCTTGCCACACACCAGAAACTACACCACTATTTCCATCTCACTGCGCTCAGCATCATCCACGAGAACGACCTGCACGAGCGATGTTTCAACTCGTCGAGCCGCTCGACTATCGACACGTGGTACCGTGAGGTCGTTGACGAGGGCGTTCAGTTCTTGGAATGGCATTCGTGGCTCATTAACCGCATCGGCGCTGTTGCTGCAGCTGTGCAAAGTGAAGAAGAGCAGGCACTTGAGGCAAGTGGGTACAAGGGCAGCAGCGCGCCGTCAGGTTCCTCAAGCCCCTTCCAAAAGTTCATGCAACGAAGGAGACGGCAAGATAGTGCAATGCCGTCACCCATGCCGAAGCCGGCGCCACGAGTATCTACGTCTGTTGCGTGGACGTTCTTCTCCCGCCTAATGGGGCGGAGAGATGACAATCAAGATGCCACGGATATTTGAGCAAGAAGGAATCTGTGAGAAGATGAACATTGTAACTATTTAATCAACGACACCGCAGTTGCGAGCTTGTAGACAGATCGCCTTAGGCAATGAAGCTACTGACCCACACGGAAAGCACCAGACCGGCACTCAGCTGAGCACCCAGCTTGGACATTCGCTCCGCAAGGTCCTTTAGCTTCTCCTCACGAAACGCGTCGCTGATATCACGCACACTGCTCATGGTCAGCAGAAGAAGCAGATTCGGCAAGTGACCTAGCGCGACGATGCTCATCGCCAGCAAGGCGTACGTGCATGTGACGAATAGAACAAAAGACTTGAAGGCCATGTCGTAGCCAAGGGCGCCCGCAAGCGATGACTGGGAGACTCCAAGGCGATGTGCGAATGGCGCATCGGCGATGCTCTGCACGATCTGGTACGCGAACGCGAAAAACATGACAGCAATAGCGTAGAGCACCACAGCGAACGGCACCGAACCAATGACGAGCGCAGCAGTACAGCCCATTGCAATAGGACCGAATGCCAGGGAGAAGATGACCTCTTGCAGACCGAGAACAGGAAGCGGCTTGGTGCGGCGGCAGTAGAGGAAGGATACGACAGCAAGCACGGCAAACGTGCCAGCTACGTGGATCTTCTTCTTCCGACCGGAGAGCTGCGCGACTCCGATGAGCACAACGATAAGAATGAAGAAGAGCCATGACCACAGACGCATGAGCTTATGAGAGAGCAGGCTGGACAAGTGTCAGCGTCAGTAACAAATATCGAGATCCCACCACCACATGAACGCACTTGATGACGATTTTGTTGTCCTTGTTGGTCGTCGACGCCTTCATGGGGTTGAACGCGCGGTGGAATGTGGAGTAGACCGCGTTCAGATTGGCAAGCATCTGTACAAGCACGGCGATGGCGACGGCGCACATCCCGTCAATGCGGAATGGAGAGACGCCGTGTGAGGCGCGTAGCAGCGACAGCGTGAGCACCACTGGCGCCGCAGACGCGAAAAGCGAGCGGGGACGGATCCCCGCTACCTACAACGAGACCACTGAGTATGGGCTGGTGGCAATGTCGGAGCAGAATGAAGGGGAAGACCCACCACACTCTTTGTCATCTCCATGGCGATCGGACGAGCTGGTGAATATGGTACCAAAGAGAGCAGAATCGCGGTTAAGTACGAAACCCAGGCTCATGATTTGCATGGGTGACGTGTGGGATGGAATATGGAGAAGTTGGGCATTTGGAGTTTTATCTCTATCTCGTAATGACGCGAACGCCAAGCGTTGACACCTGGTGGATGTGCGCGTTGCCAGGCTGGCGGATAAACATCATGTTGGGCGGAACATTCAGCTCTTGGGAGATCCACTCGACTACAGCAGGATCGAAAGAGCCGCCTGAGACGCCAACAGCGATGAAGTCGATCTTGAGCTTGGGATACATGAGGTCAAACACGCCGACCATGTCATGCAAGTCTTTGAGTACTGTCTCTTGTTGGTTTTGGCGACGAAGCTGCTCGTCGGTGAGTGGCTCGCCGTCAAATGGGAATTCCTCGTAGACGTGCACAATATGAAGATTGTGCGTCTGCTCGTTCTGGCGGACGTAGAGGATGGCTTTGTTAAGCATGCAGAGGTCGGGCTTCTTGACGAAGAATATGATCGGCGGAAGATGGATGTTTTGCAAGACTGTTGCGATCGTACGACCACCAATCGCACCAGTGTGGAGCTTCTTCTTGCCATGCTTGTTGCGTGACGGACAGAGTCGTTGCATAATGTAAAGTAAGATGCGCAACATGAAAACCCGTTCGAGCATGAGAAACATCACGCTCGCGAATACGACGAAGTACAACGAAAAATACGTGAAGATCGTTGGATCGCCCAAAAGGTTTCCGAGAAGCCCAAGGAGCACCATGATCAGCCCGAAGATGCAGCTCCACCACGGTGCGTGTACGTCTCGAGGAATTTCTTGACGTTTGAGCTTGAGTAGCATGCAACCAAAAGCGAAGAGTGACATCACACCCAAGAACGCGAACGTGAAAACACCAGCCAGCACGCTAGCATCAGCGTTCAAGATGATGACGAGGCTCGACTGCAACGCGAAGAAAAGGAGGATGATGTAGTGGTTTGTGCCCCGGCACGAGTTGGTGATCGTGAGGAAGTTGGGGAGAACACGATCAAAGGCGAGGCGACGGACAAGACCAGTAATGCCAACATAAGACGTGAGGACACCACCGGCAAGGACGACAAACGCGTCGATGGAGACCCATCGCTCGAGCCATTTTCCCGATGAAACGAGTCCCATTTTCGCTAGGACAACATCTCGATTTCGATAGATTCCTCCTTCACCTTCAAGAGGCAACACAGCGAGTGACAAGCACGACAACAGAATGTTGTAGAATGTGGCTGAAACCCACATGTTCCGCAACGTCTTCCTGAAGACACCCTTCTCTTGCTCCTCGACAAATTGTGCTGAAGTCTCAAAGCCAGTGATCCCTAACATGGCAGAAGAGTAGCCGAAGAAGATGGCGGTGAGCACGTTGCCGTCAATAAGATCACCAGCGACATTGACTCTGGGGAAGTCAGTCTTCATGTTATCAAGGAAGACATTCGGATGCAGGAAGGCGTAGTATGCTGAGCATGCGCTTAGTAGAGTCAAAGTCGAGACGTGAATCACGAAGATAATGAGCGCAACCGTGGAGCTCTCTGCGATGCCGATTATGGACAGCACAGCAAAGGCAAATAGTAGCGAGACCGTGCCCATGACAACAGGAATCTCGAGCTGTGTATTCAGATATTGCAGCGCCGATGTTCCAGACACAACTCCTGTCGCAAGGTAGGAGATGATACCGAGCGTCGCAGCAATCGCGGCTGTTCGCTTGGACGTTGTGTTGAGCAACACGTTGTAAGAGCCACCATTTAATGGGATAGCTGTCACCGCCTCTTCATAGATAAATCGGAAGAAGTAGAGCACAATCGATACGAGCACTTGAGTGAGCGGCACGAGTTTACCGGCCTTGTTGGCGACAATACCCGAGGAGTAGAGTACACTCGCGAGGATGTCGTTACCACAAATGGAAGTCGACGGCCATTCTCCAAGGCGGTGTTTGGGGGCATCACGCGTGCCACGGATCAGATACAGCTCGTCGGGTGGCACACGCAGCTCCTTCGTCTCTCCCTGCTCGGCAGGGTACATCCACGTGGGCAGATCATGCGATTCGCGCTTGCCTTTGATGAGGAAATCACGCACACGCGCTGAGCGTGACGTCGTGGGCGGCGGTGGCATGCCGATAGTGACTGAAGACGGCTGTTCACCCGCCAGCAGCGAGACGCGCAACTCGTCTTCCATGGTGCGTGAAGGGGCGGCTTCGGGGCGATCTTCCTGACTGACGTCGGCGTGAACGGTCGGTAGTTGAAGTGTCGGGGAGAAACGACCTTCGCGCAACCTTCGTGCGACATGAGGAAACGAAGGGAGGAACGTGAGGAACAACATGGAAGCGCCATGTTGAACGTTGAAGATGGCGGGCGCACGACGGAGGACAGCAGGTGGGACATGCACATGAATGGGTTTATAAGCAGTCTGCGTTCATATGTCAATGGAGGGGGTGGTCGCTCTACTTCGCGCTCCCATTATATCGTACTAGTACGCTGTCATCTTGTAGTATTGTAGTATCGTAGATCCAGACTCTATGGATTTGACGTCACAGCCGTGAATGATCCGACACGCGATCGCTTTGGGGACGTCACGTCCGTGTGGCACTGGCTGATAGACAGTGTGCGCATGCGCTTCGTAGGCGAGTTGGCCAATTCTTCGTTGATCGCCTTGTATGCTGGTTCGTCATCGACTTCCGGCTCTGGCTCGGAGGACGCGGCGCTTGTCGCCGTGGACACTTCTCGCTTCGGGAAGGCGGTCGGCTTCGCTGTGGACGAGTCACTGCTGTCGTTCTCGTTCTTGCTGGCCTTGTAAAAGAAATCAAGGAGGAGTCCCACGGCGCTGGCGTCGTCAACGTTGTCGCCCTTCTTCTTTCCCTTCGTACCAGAGGTTGCATCGGACGCTGTGGACGAGTCGGAAGTAAAGCCCTCTTCCCGGTTATCTTCGATGAACTCACCCATCTTCAGATCTCGCTGGAACGGGCGGCGCTTCTTTGGGCGCGCGCTGATGGCGATAGCTCCAGGGGCGAGGCTCGTGTCCACATCATCTGTCAAACCGGGAACTTCTTCCTTGTTCTCCTTCAGCTTCTTGATGAAGGCGGCTTCAAGAGCCACGAGCTCAAGCTGAGCTTGCATCAGACGGACACGAGATTCGGGGGTGGGACTGCAAGGACGGAAAACCTGCTTGCCAATGCACTCTCCACCAGTGAACTTCTTGGTGATGCGCATCGGCTCACAATTCAGCTTCTGTGACAGATACAGACGAAGCATCGTACCACGCTCGATTGGCAACAAGCCTTCCTTGAAATAGTTGGTGAGCTGGGTCGCATACCGCTCCTCTTCTTCAGTCCACTTGCCCTTGCGGAGACCTGGGCGGGCCTTGCTCTTCGTTGACCGGTTTGGGTTCTTGACTGCTCGGTTGCGCTTTCCTGGACTCTTCTTGTTGCGACCGTCGCTCATGGAGCCGTCTGTTGATGCGGTGCCATCCACGTCTAGGGCGTTCGGGTGTGAGAGGGTAATATTGATAGCAGGAGGACGATTCAGCTGATGATGAAGCAGTCGGGACGGATCGTGGACCAGCATCGATGGGTCCGAGAAAGTGCGCGAAACAGCGAGCGATGGATCGTGCTTCATGGCAATGTTGGCGGGGCGGATGGCGACGTTGGTGTTTTCACTAGTGGCAGTATACGCCGGGGGACAATGAGACGACGGGATGATGAAGCGCAGCGGCGCGAGTGCCGTGGCTTGCTGGGAAGACGACATCGAGACCGACGACGACGAAGAGGACGACACCGACGAAGAGGTAGACGAGGAGACCGCCCCCGGCGATGGCGCGCCACTGGAGGCAGGCGCCGATGCCGTGGACGGTGCCGACTGCGGCGCGCGCTTCTGGTCCGTCGGCTGCGGATGAAGCGCGGCGAGTCGGATGGGGAGCGACGGGAGGTGAGGCCGGAGGCCTGGAAGCCCCGGGTTCTGGAACGGAGACATGCCAGTGGCTGGCGCACGGAAGCTGTCGATGGCGGGCGCGGCCCCGCGATGGTGGATGAGGGAGTTCATGTCCATCGTCCGATGTGGTCAACACGTGTCGGGTGGTCTGTGTTGGACAATCGGATATTTTAGACTTGGGGGTTCTCTGTGCGACTTCAAAGTGTGACGTTGAAGCCCCGCGCCGCGCAGCCACTGGTGCCGACGTAAGTCCCTCCCGCCGAGGAAGAATTAGCGACTGACATGCACCAACCCACGCGGCCCGTGCCCCACTCGCACCGGCCGGAACATCAACATGAGGGGGGGTTTGAACACACACTCGCTTCGACACGATGTGGCGATCGCAGAGCCGATCGCCACGACGATTGGCGGGAATGCATAAGGGGTCGGGGAAATTCGTATCATACACAAAGATACAGATGTTTGAAACAGTGGCGGGGTCTTGTTGAAGTGAGGACCGAGAGAATCCATGCAGCCAGCCAGTGCATTC
>KE464056.1:29665-43049 GCA_000387445.2 Pythium aphanidermatum DAOM BR444 | reverse complement strand
CAGTAGTTCGTCACGGCGTTCGGACCCACCTGCGCGCGGCACATGGGACAGTGGAACTCGAACAGCAGCCACTCGAAGATGCACTCACGGTGGAACGCGTGGTGGCACGGCAGCGTCACCGTCTCACTGCCCACGCCACCGCACGCCTCAGCCTCGTCACACCCGCACACCGATCCGCTGCCTTCGCCCTCGCCGTCCAAGTCGTCCAGACAGATCGGACACGTTGACTCGTCGTCGTCGTAGTGCCACGCCTTGTGGCTCTGACTCTCGGTCTCGGTCTCCTGCTCCTCCTCACCGGCGTCACTGGCCGCCGACGACGTCGTCGTGCACACCGACGACAGCGACGTCCGCTTGAGCTGGTTGCGCAGATCCACGTACACCTGCAGCAGCGACCGGCGGTCGAGCGCGTCGTCCACGCGCAGGAACTCGAACAGCGCCACAGGCAGGGCGTGGCGAGCCGTCACACACTTCATCGCGTTGCCAGGCAACAGCACACACCGCAGCAAGTGCAGCAGCACGCTCTCCAACTTGTGCTTGCGGTCCGCGATGGCACGCTGCGACGTCGACCCCACCAGTCGTTTCTTCGGGAAACACTCGGCCAAAAAGTCCCGGATCGCCTGGCACGACCCGCTGCACTTGGCGTCGTGGCACGTGTGCATCTCTTCCACTTGGTTCTTGAACGCGAGAAACTCCGAGTAGCGGTACGACACGACCCACTGGTGCTTGCTCACCACGCTCTCCATGTTGACGTGGTACACGACGTGGTCGCCTTCGATGCTCGTCGAGCCAATGTGCACGTCCAGAGGGAGACCCTGCCGAGGGAAATTGTGGCGCTGCAGTGTCTTGAGGGACCGAAAGCGGAGATTGGCCACGTCTCGCAGCTCTTCAGGGCAGTAGATAGGTCTCATGGGGCGAGTTCCAGCAGTCTGCACTGAAGTCGTAGGCAGAAGGTAGGTCGAGAAGTTCATGTTGTGTGAGAGAGAGTTAGTCAGAGGGAGTGAATTGGAAAATGAGCGACTTAATAAACGCCTCTTGAGGAGACGTCAAGCCAGAATCCGCCGTGAAGGTAAGGCACCGGACTGTCATCAAAGAGCGTTTGGGGTTGCACGTGCATGACCTCGGACGTCGTGCACGGCTCGTCTGGCGATGACTCTGGCTGACAAAACTGTGACGAATCAAGTCTCCATGTGGTGTCATATGTGTCGAGAAGAGCTGGATTAGTCAGCGAGGCGTCGTCATTAGTCAGGACGAACCCCGTGTGTTCTATGTGGTCGTCTCTATAGCCTTATGCCATTCCATAGTTGAGCAGAATGCGGTCAATTTCTTGTGCATACTCTCTCGCAGTAGGTCGCTTGGCGGGATCGTTGTCCCATCCTCTCTGGATGAGACGCTGCATGTCGTGGGGGAAGTCAGCCATCGCACTGACTGACGGCCGCAATCCCTGAGGTACTTGAACGTACACGTCGTCTTTCTGGATGCCATCGAACGGCTTCGTCCTCGCCCTCAGCGACCAAAGCACGAGCGACAACGAGTACACATCTGCGCGCTCGTCAATGTCCTGCTTACGGTACTCCTCTGGCGCACGCCACTTGCCCTTGGCCACTGACACCGGGGACTTGCATTTCTCCGTTTCTCGCCCCATCAACATGCACAGCCCCGTGTATTTCACGCGGTTGAAGTCGTTTAGCTTGAGCTTGCCACTCTCATCCACTAAGAACTGGCGTGTCTGGATGTCGGTGTGGGCGAAGGGGCCTCCAGGAGCTTCATGGAGTTGCTGCAGACCTCGTGCGGCATCACGCGCGAGTTCCAATGCACGGCGAACAGAGAGTTCTTCACTGGGATTGAAGACCCACTCGTCGAGTTTCTTGGGCACATACTCGACGATGACTGTTGAGTTGCACCAGCCCACCAGCGACACGATGTTGGGCTCTTTACGGATAGGGAACATAGCAGCAGCCTCCTCCACGTGGCGCGGCAGGATATCGTTCCGGTCCAGCAGCTTCTCCTTCACAACTTTGACGGCGACTTCGCGGCCCTGCCACTGAGCCCTGAACACTTGGCGCCAGAATCCCTGCCCCAAGAATTCGCCGAGATCCAGGCGATGGATGTTGTCGCAGTTGATCTCTAGTTGGCTCGGGTCGAAGAGCCGTACAGCCGCCGAAAAATCGCATCCGGTCTAGCAGAACCGCCACCGTTTTCTCGTCAGATCTCCGCTTTTAAACCTCGTCAAGCAGTGCAATAAGGACGTACATCTTTCTCATAGGACTCTGGTTCGAGGAACCACGGACGAGGTGTCGGAGCGAGCGTTCGCTGGGCGGTAGCAGCGCTCATCGTGTCGTACGGCGCTTCCTCGTTGCCACGCAGCATGGCTGCGGTCTCAGGCACGCGTGACACCACAGAAAGCATAGACACGTTCCATACGCAGAGCATCACGATCACCAGGACCACTGCAGGCTTGAGCACGTCCCCACGGGCCCAGCGCGTGCGTCGCGGCGTCAGCGCCATGGCTCTTCGTTGACTGTCGTCCCATCTACTGAACTGTCCTCATTTGGGGATCCACAATGCATGCAAAATGGGACGGTCCATATGGATCTGCCCAACATGCCTTTTCATTGGTGGAAAATAAAGTGATACTATGTTTGATTCGTCAAAATAGGATTACTTGTGGACGAATCAGTTTCGCTTGTACCATGGATGAGTCGTGATTTCTGCCAATCAGAGATAACTCATGGTCCCAGATCGAAGTTCTGAGAATGAGAACGAAAAGAATCGACGGGGTCGAAACAGGTGTGAAAGCAGAATCCGATCCTATTGAAGTGGCTACGTGACGGGCGATTCATGGCGAACGACGTGGCGGCACGGTCTAGAAGACAGTGGAAGTATGCGCCCGACTCGCGTGGCGTGTATGCGCTGCTTTCTGAGCGAGAACGGTTCGGAAACGGCCACGCAATCCACGGATCTCTGCAGGGCCATGGAGCGTTCATGCGGCGTCTCGCCGTCGACGCGACGCTTAAGGGCCACGAAGGATGTGTGAACCACTTGAGGTGGAATCGCCAGGGCACGTTGTTGGCGTCAGGCTCGGACGATACAAAGCTCATTTTGTGGGATTACGCGACCAAGAAGCCGCGAGAGGTCATCGAGACGGGTCACCGCCTCAACATCTTCGCCGTGTGCTTCGTGCCGGAGACGAACGACCACATCATCGCCACGGGCGCTATGGATAAAGAAGTGCGCGTGCACTATGCGCCATTCCGTCGTGAGGCCACCAAGCGGTTCCGCTTCCACACGGGTCGTGTCAAGGACATTGCATCTTCTCCTGGTGTTCCCAAGGTCTTTTGGAGCGTTGCGGAGGACGCACTGGTGTACCAGTTTGACGTGCGTGCTTTGCCACGAAGTGATGGTACAGGCACAGCGGATGAAGAGGCCTCGGGGGTGCTTATTCGACTGGGTAAGACGCGGTCGGGGGCCATTCTCAGAGGAATGGCCATGGCGGCACACCCACTTGACCCTACCAAAGTAGTCGTCGCGTGTGGAGACTTTTACACGCGCATGTACGACCGCCGTATGCTGAGAACACAGGCGTTTACACCGCGTCGCCATGGATCTTCGGACGCGAACATCACGGTGGCGATGACGAGCCCGGAGGCGACGGTGCCAGTCGAGATCTTCGCTCCTCCTCACTTGCACATGGACGCGGGGTGTGACACATCCACAAAGCGTCGCCATGATGACTCGCATAGCACGAGTATTCAGTTCTCGAGTGACGGCGCTGAGATCCTCGCCAATTACCACAATGATCACATCTATCTCTTTCGTGTGCACCACCGAGAGCACTCGAGTGGTGAGGATCTCATGACACCAGTCGCGGTGTACGACAAATCCGGAGGTCATGAGAAACCGCAACACAGCGCTAGGATCATGGACTGGATGCTGGGGATGGATGTGGATGTAGATACGAGCGCGGCGGCGTCAAGACGCACGCGAAACGATTTGCAGACGCTCCACTCGAGAGGACTCGTGATGCTGGTGTCGAAGAACTATGTTGGCGCGCTCGAGTTGTTCTTACAGGTCTGCGGCGCGCGGCGTCAATTACAATCAATGTCGGACTCGTTCCGGAAGGACGTGTATCACAACACTGCCAAGGCGTACCTTGGTCGTGCATGGCGGGCAGATGATTACTTGTCGTCCCAGTACGCGAAACTGGCGGAATCGCTGGATCCGAATGATCACAGCGTGCAACTCACACTAATCCGTGCATTGCAAGCAGGCCGACGGAGCCGCCATTTAATTGTCCGAGCGAATCACTATCAGTCCAAATTTCCAAGCCGTCACGATGATGTCGAGACCATGCTAAGTGATGCTGTCTCGCGGCAGTCGTCCCGTCGAGATCGTCAATTGCGAGTATTCCGCCGATCAGGTTATAGCTCGAGCAATGAGAGTGATTCCGGAGATGATGATGGAGAGGCGACGACAGAGAACGATGAGCACGGTGATGATGACGCGGAGGAAGAGGACAGTGATGGCGATGACGATGAGATGGATGGAGAAGACTCAAGTGACAGTAGTGATGGTGAACTCCACATCGAAGAGGAGCCAGTTCAGTCAGAACCGGAAGATCACGAGGACGTCAGCGATACCAGCGACGAAAGTGGAGACAGTAGATACTGGAAAGGTATGCCCAATCAGGGAGTTCGAGTCAACTGCGATGTGTCAAAGCGCTTCGTTGGTTATTGTAACCTCCAGACGGATATCAAAGAAGCCAACTTCTTCGGACCAAACGACGAGTGTATAGTTGCTGGAAGTGACGATGGGAAAGCATACATTTGGCACAAGAAGACTGGGAAGCTGCTGAATGCGATTGATGCCGACGCCGATATTCTAAACTGCGTTCAGCCACATCCATACGATGTTTGCTTGGCGACAAGCGGGATCGAAAACGTCGTGCGGCTCTGGAAGCCAACGGGAGACGTCTTCAACAGTCCAACAGACGACGAGCTGGAAGAGTTTGTGGAGAGCAATCAGAAAAGCATGGCTGATTCAGGAAGCTACTACTTGCACGGCACAAACCCAAACATCATTCGACTCATTTTCCAATCTGCAGATCAGGAAGGAGTTCAAGAATGTGCCACGAGTTAGGCTTTACTGGTCGCAGCGCAGCGTGCTTTAGTCGTTGATGTCTTGGAGGATGCTTGAGGAAGATTGGATAGCACCGATGATAACTCTGCACCAGTTAATAGTATTGTGTGCTACTTGTTCTCTCCGTCGATATAACAGTAAATTTACAAACGTTGGATGGAAATGTAGAGACATTGACATGGTGTAGCATAAGTCATAGCATTGGTCTACCTGGATTGACATAAGCGCATGTGAATACTTCAGTACTGAAGAACTGTACCGGTGATATGACATCCTTTCACGCAAATAATCCCAGGGTGATGAATTATCATAGATACACCGTTAACCAATATGTGCGCATTTTATCAAAGAGGAACTCGGGACAAGTTGTGCATCGGTACATAATCACCAAGAGAACAGGGAAACTAACTGTATGTATGACAGATAAGCTACAAGCACACATCGGAGTACGCATCTCACTGATCATTGCGCCTCAATTCATGAAGTGAGGAATATAGTCGCGCACCAAACCGTCTCGGCATGCTGTGAATACACGACCGCTCCCCTGGGCTACGGTAATGTCGCGAACTGGGTCGTATTGTGGTCCAGTCAGCTCGGTCGAGATGAGAGGTGTATCCACCGACGAGCTCAGATTGCTCCAGTACGAGCACGCGCCATTAGATTGTGCGGACCACACGCCATTCACATCACTGCACGAAGGGACCACTCGATTAACTGCCGTCGAACTGCGCGATACAGCTTTGATCGGTACGCTACAGAAACTGGAGGGTTAAAATACGGTCGTTTCTGCCAAAGGGTCACAGACACTTGATTACCTTGTTTGCCGGAGGTCCCACGTCGCAATTATACCATCATCGCTTCCTGTCAAGAGGATCGGCAGACCGTTGAGAGCTCCTGCCGCGCAAGTCAACACTGACGCACTGCAGCTCAGGTCAAGGGCCTATTTGCAACAAAAAGTGAGGTCTTTCAAAATACAACTCACGAATCGAATCGCCATACCAAATCTCGAGCTCTGACATCAATCCCAAGCACTTTGCCACTCTCGAGACCCGCGAAAAGCAGTTTTCCTTCAGTCTCGAATTCATTTGCGGTCTCGCTTCGAATTGATCGAATGTCGCTCTTGGCAACAAACATCCCCGTACTGTCATCGAAGATAGCCATGCATTGTGCTGGGCTATGTTCCTCGTTGTTCCACGCTGCTACGATTTGTTGGTTACTGCAGCACCACAGATGAACAGAGCCATCTGACGCGCACGCTGTACAACACACCGGTTTAAATCAGTTAGAACATAATGCCAAAAACGAACAAATACAAAGCATACAAATGACATTGCGTCCACGACCGACGATACCGATATCCGTAACTCCTCCGCGATGGCCCTTGAGTACTGCAGCGCATTTTCCAGTGTCCACACTCCAGATGCGCAGCATAAAATCAAGCGAGCCCGTCAGAACGACCTTGCTACTTGGGAAGAAGCGAGCACGCGTGACATCCAGTACGTGGCCCTGTAGTGATGCTCCAACTTTTCGCTCATGAAGGTCCCACAATACCGCCTTGCCATCAGCTGCACCAATCGCGAGAAACTTCTCATCAAGCGACACGTCTACGCTGAATAGCTGAGGTCGCACTAATTGTCGAGTTGTGATAGGTTCAGTCTGTTCTTCAGACAGCAGTGCCCCAGTTGAGGCAGGTGGGGAGAACGCATCAATGACGTCGTTTGGTGCTTGGAACACCACGCGAGCGAGGTCTTCATCATCACCTGTAGCGGCAGACGCAGCACGCACTTCGATCCACTGTTTCTCTCGCTTCGTGATCTCCACGAAGTGTGCTTGGTTGTCTTTGCCGTGTGTAGCAGTTGATGCAGGAGCCATAGCAACTTGAAATGACGCGTTGACATCCGACCGAATCGCGATCTGGGGCTTCTCAGCATCATCTGATGCAGGCGAAACGCTCACCGTTCGCTCGTAAACATTCATCCAACACGATTCCTCCTGCTGAACGTGCCAATCAGGCTGTAGATCCATGTAGAACGCGCGCTGCGCCGCCATGGTTTCCCCTCGATCTTGCATGTTGCCGTTGAGTTTTTCTTTGAGGCGGAAAATGGGAGGCGACGTTAAGTACGTAATAAGAGTGATGGTCGACAGCAATGTCAGGGCGAACTTAACGGTGTTCCATGAAGAGCCGCCGTCATTGGAAAGATATCCGTCGACGAAGTGGCGATGGTGGAGGAATCGGGAGTGCGGACGAAGGCACTGAAGGCAGGGGCAATGGCGACGTATCTACGGTCGGCTATTGGTCGAGCAAGTGAGCGATTGGTGCCAGTGGGGAGCGGAATGGCGGTGAAAAATGAGGCGAAAGAACCAAAGGACGGAATGCCGACGTCATGGGATGACATGGAAACGCAAGATGAAGACGAACAGGTGCAGCACGCTGATGAAGATAAGATTCATGTGAGCGATGACAGAGAGAACGAGCGATATGAGGTGCATGTCATGAAGACGCCGAGTGTGACGGCGAGTGAATCGAGCGACGAATGCGTTGCTCACGAGGAAGTACCCCATAAACGGACGTCGCACTGGGTGTACTGTGATGTGTTGCTTCAATCTGATGAGCACGGACTCGGTATCAACCTTGTAATGCATGAACGCCCTCGTAGATTCGTACGTGACTCATCAACATCAAGGGCTGGCACTGTCCTAAAAGTCGCCTCATTCCGTCGGCTGCATCCATCAGACATTGGCCCAGCGGAAGCTTCTGGGAAGATCCTTATCGGTGATATGCTTGATATGATTGACGGTGAGAGAGTTCAATCCCTAGAAGACGTCATCGCTGTGCTTGAGAGACAAAGACACCCAGATGCTTACATTCTTCTGAGGTTCATTCGTCACATGGAAGCATTACCTGTGGACGTGATCACAGAAAACCAGTGTCTTGAAGACTGTAAGGACGAAAGAGAAGCAGAAAGTGATATCTCTATACAACCGAGTATCAGAGCGCTCGTGCGTGAGCTCGTGCGGAAAAATCAGGTGCTTGAGGAGGAGCTGATGTCAAGCCGCCTCAAGCAAGACGAACAGCGCATTCAGTTGGAGCAACTTCATACGCTCTACGCAAAGACTCAGGTTGACAATTGGAGTTCGTCCTTTTCTCTCCCAAAACCGTTAACTCGACCAGCATTCGTTCGTGTCCGCCCACCCACCGGATCAGCCAACGGTGATTCTGCCCAAGACCGCTTCGCTGGGTTGTCCTCTGCTGCGAATAGGCTTATTGGATCGACGAATGCGTCCAATTACGACATTGAGTTTGCAGTCTCAGCCGAGCGAGAGCGACTACTATGCCAATTTGATCAGCAACTTGACGCTGAACGGAGGCGCCTTGAGCTGAAATACGAGGCAGAGAAACGGGAAATCAAAGAAGTCTCATTGAAGAAGGTTCGGATGCTTGAGTACGCCGTCAAGCAACTACTCAGACAATGCGATGTAAAGAGTGGCAAGTCCATCGATCAAGTTGCATCGGCACATGTCCAGGCGCTCAGGCACCAGCTACTTCATAAAAGCAAAGCGGACGGATGCTTGCTGTGCCTTCTGTCAGATCAGTTTGAGCAATATGAAGTCAAGGACGCAGTCACAGAAGATCTCCGGACTCACCTTCGATCTGTATTAGACGAGTACTCAATACAGAGGAAAGATTTTGAGCTGTACATTGAAGACAGCAATTGGTCGAACTACGTCTTGGAGAGAGAAGGCATGGAGAGCGAGGATGCAGATGTCGCAGTTTGAAAGCTTGCATGTAGTTGAGAGTTTTGCCGACAGTTTTGTACGAACCTTCACGATTTACTCCTGGTGAACATGTAATGAAAATACTTCGATAATACCATTTGCTCGTTCCTTTATATCGTCAACTTTGACTATTCTTCTAGTTTCTATACGTGCAGTAGGTCTTTCGTTTCACTATACTCCTTACTCTCTCGCCTTGTAAGTTCGACCCCTTCACTCGACACAGACTTGGATGAGGAGCCCACTGAAGATGATGACGTAGAGGAGGAGCTTCGACGCAACTGTGCCATGTGTACAACCTCTGGTGAGCTTATACCATTTGCTACGTTCATTTTCGTCTCTCCCCTTTCAACATCCCCTGGGAGTCGAGAGTAGCGCCCACGATTTGATGCTTCACCATGCTTAATGAAGGTATACAGAAGCATTCCGCATGTTGCGACGACTAGTCCAAAGACATTCACAGGGCTGAGGTGGTCACCGAAAATAAACACGGCCAGAACAACCTGTGTGACGTCCTTGAAACTCCCAGCAATTCCAAGCGACAACGCTGACGTCTTCTTCACCAACAAGATCTCCACGAAAATGAGCGCAAACGCAAAGCATCCACTGACGAAGATGAATGCCATGGACTGCACAAACAAATTCGAGTCCAGTACGAATTTCGAGCGCAGCATTTCAGACCCCTCAGAAAGAATCGCAATGGGCATCAACCCAACGGCACTGGCTGGGGAAATGTAATAAACGACAGCAAGAATGCGGTTGGAGGACTCATCCATCGCCTTGAGCAGAGATTGAGTGAGAACCCAGCGCAGTGTCCCAATGATTGACGCAGATAACACGAGTATAAAGCCGTGGAGCACGAACTGAGTCGAACCATAGCTGGCGAGAGCGATGCCCGAAGAAATTAGCAAGATCACAGCAAACAGCGCGTAGGATGCTCGCTGATGGCCGAGCCACACGGAGAAGAGCAAATTCCAGACGTTTGCGCCCGACTTCACAATGGTGTAGAACGTCACGGTGATGTAAAAGAACGACAAATTGGAGAGCATGATGTCGAGTGAGGTGCACAATCCGATGGGCACAGCGAGCTTCCAGTACACGCCACGAGGCAAGTCACTCATTTTAGTACTACTGCACTTGTTTACAACGCGGGATAGGAAGCACTTGAGGATCATGTTCAGACACGTCATGGTCGTCGCGAAGGGGTACCCACCGTCGGCCCACACCCGGAGAAACCACTTGTTGAACAGCGTCATGCCAATACTGATACCGTACCACAGCACGATATACACGCTCACATCAAGTGCGTGTTGGATTATCTTGTACCGCCGACGCTGATGCAGTAGTTGCTCGTTGGGCGTGGGGCAAGCCCCGCCATTAGTCTGCTGCTGCAGGCGGAGCTTCCGGTTGACAGTACAAATGAGCATCAATCGCAGGAACAGCGCAAGCGACAGCATGGCCGAGCACGTGGCAATCAGCGCCGTCGTCTTGTCTTCATTGGCGGCGCGCGTTTCCTCCGCATGCGCCAACGGCGTCGGCGTCTCGGGGACGATCCGCATTCCCACGACGCCCGATGAGTCTTTACGTCATGGTGGCGATGTGTCTTATCATGGATTACCTCGGTAGAGTGACAGGTACAGTTTAGGGTGGGTTGTACCAGGTGGTCAGATGGGACTGTATCAATCGGAAATAAGAGGACTGACTGGATGCAGATATACGCTATTTGAAATGAATACATACGCTAACATGTATCCGATGACCACCAAGTGACCACACGGTGTGGTCATATCCAGGGATACTGTATGGTGGTCACGGATGTCGTTCCTACTCATTTCTTGACACGGCACTTGCTTGGCGCCACTGTCCACGTGGCTGGGGCGGGCGTGCTCGAAGGCTTGAGCGCAGGAACTGTCGGCTGAGACGAAGGTGTATTTGGTGAGGAGGAGGGACTTGGACGACGAGAAGAAGGGGTTCTCTTGCTGGCGGCATCGGCCTCAGCCCCGCGACCTGTGGTTTCGATAGCAGCGCAGTTAATGTATAGCTGCCACTTAGGCAGGTGTAATGCCAGCCAGTAGAACGTTAATTTGTCAGCGCCACTGGCATCACACTTGGCCATGTCGTATGGAAGCAGTGCTGGGCCATCGCGATACGTCTTGGCACAGTTCTCATCGCGAAAGACGAGTGTATCGTTACCACACCAGAGTTCACATGGGCCTTGGTGATCAGGCACAAATCCCTCCCCTGGTCGAAAGGTAAACTCAACTTTTGGTGGCAAAGGCTGTGGAGAGACACCTTGCACTGTAGAGTCACCACATTCTTTGACTTCTTTAGCCTGGTGCTTGAGCACGAACGCGCGAAGAGTTTTGTAGTTGGACGCCTTAAATGCCGCTGTGAATGCTCCTGTGTTGCTATCAGGCTGCCCAGAGTAGGACATTCCTGATGGTGGCGGCATTACCTTGTACCCGTCGATCTGGTCAACAGGAGAATCTGGATACTGCCCAGTGAAGACAACGGACGGCTTCGTGATACGACCATGGGCATCGCTGTTGGAGAAAGCGAAGAGCGGTAGATATAGTAGGACGAAAACGTACTGGAGGCTGGAGAACATCATGGTGGACACCCTTCGATCTTCTTCTGCTGGACGGATCAAAATGCCGAATGAGGTCTGTTGTAGGCGTCGATGCGATGGGGAGGGTGAACGAGTACGAAGTGCGGTGGCTGAATCATAAAGTAAGTATCCGAGGCTCGGACTGAGCCGGTCACTGACGAAGTCTCCTCGATCCCATCTGGCATCTTTAAGAGTTGAGCAGAATGCTATGTTGACAGTCTCGGCGTGCTTGCTAACCTGTCCGTATGGGACGGTATGGCATACGCTACGACGAGCGGGCTCTTCTGGAGTAAGCAATCAACGAAAGAGTGCTGTCACTTTCGTCCTTACCATCAGCATGGAGGGCAGAGATGATACGAGAGTTTTCTGCTGGTGAAGAAGAGGACTCCTCAGGTGCTCATGGCTACAGTCACTAGACCTATCGATGTCACTCTAATGCGGCATTGCTTTACTACCAATCATCTGGCTGCAATCCTGAAGCTGCAATCTCCGGCATCATGCCGTCACGGCCAGAGCTCTTCCTCGCTGCATTCAGCCTGGAACTCACCGCGTTCCTCGCAGCTGATGACGCCAACCAACTGCGGCAGTTATCACGCATGCTCAGCACCAGCCTGCGCTTTTCGGATCCGTCCCAAATCGGAGATCATTTAGTGGTCTTCTCGAGGGATGAAGATGGACTAGTACGCGAGCTTCGCCTCCTGGTGCAAAGCGCTCAATCGAAGACAGGCAAAGGCAAACGGAACGGCGCAAATCGACAAACTGACGGTCGGATGCATGGTTTTCTTCGTGATCTCGTCTTGGTCGGGCTCGGCGTTCGACCGAGTTGCCTTGTCGACTCGAGTCGCCTGGAAGAAGAAACCATTCGTGCTATGTTACGTGGATTCCGCGAGGCGCATTGGCGTGCGTATGGCCTTCGTCAACTATCAGCGATTGCTCTGGGTGGGAACGTCTTTTTCGTAAACACGAGCATGTTTCTTCGACTGAAGAGCCTCGAATTGGCGAGTAACATGCGCGTCGTCACATTAGTCGACGCAAGTGCTGAGCTGCCGAGTCCTAAGCTAGTCACATCGACGGACGGGAAGGGTATACGCACTCACGTCGAGGCATCCATGGCACAGCTCGTCGATCTATTACTTGCTACAGATGCGAACGAAAGATACGTCGAGCTGAACGTGACCGGCTCAAATGCAACTGCAATGGCAGGCCTCATGCTATGCTATCCAGTCGTCTATTCAATTGTCAGTAAGTGTGATGAGACTGACGACGATCCATTTTGGTCGATGAACGACAACTGCCTTGGGATGTGCCCACTACTTCTACTTCAAACCTCCATCACGTACGTATTCACCTCGAAGCACTCACATCTTGCATCCTGAGCGTGTGTTTATTATCCGCAACACAGGGTCTCTGAGAACAGAAAGCGGGGTGTGACCCAGACTTTCGCACTCCACGACTTCTCCGTGCCGAAGCTTCTGCTTTCTCCCACTACCGGTCTTTCCGCTCGCCAGCTCATTCGTCAGTGTAAGTCAGTTCTACACAACATTGCCAACCGTGCAGGTGCCACATCCATCCGCGTGCATGTGGACTTGACCTCACGAACTCTTCCTCAAGTGGCACTCTGAAATCATCTAGTCTACCAACGTAATTAATGCTCTCTGATTGACTTCCCCAGTAAACACATGGAGGTTACACCGTAACCGCTTCTCGTCATCTCGCAGCGCGACGATGCAAACGACGTCACAACGCGACGAGAGAAGTGGCAAATGGTACACTGTACCCCTCTTTTTCGTATCCCTTTTGGCCCGACTGTACCCACACACGTATCCCCTACGTGGTTGCTTTTGGGGGCGCGGTTACACAGTCGGC
>KE464055.1:32068-46886 GCA_000387445.2 Pythium aphanidermatum DAOM BR444 | reverse complement strand
CTGACACCCGAAGTAAACACAACCGATGAGCTTCCATCCGAGGACAGTAAAAGTGAAGAAGCAGAGATCCCCAGCTCAGGAGAAACTAGCAGCCGTAGGGAAACCGCACTCGTCGACAATGATTCAACACCTGACTCGACCGCACCATGTGAGTCTTCCAGTGGCGATATGTCCTCGCCGGATGAATCAATTCCAGTGGAAGGCGAGCTTGAAGCCCCTGTCGAGATCCCTCCAGTGTCAGATCGACCTGAGAGCCGACAAACCGATGTATCATATGCGGATGAAGATTTCGAGGACACACCAAACGATACTGAGAAGGAGGAGACACCTCGAACTGCAGAAACTGCAGCCGCTGTCGAAGATGAACCGCAGTGGTCAGTCGCTGATCTACCTGCAGCTGTCGAAGTGGCCACTTCACATTCGAAGTCTGACGCGCATTCACAGGGCGCGGAGGTCACAGATGATAATGCCAGTTCAGAGACCCAACCTGCTGATTTGACTGAATCCGGTCCCGCTATGGAGCCCGCACATACTGCGCATACTACACACCCCGAGGCTTCGAGGAGTGTAGAAGAGTATTCGTTCAGTGATGGCGACTTCAATGATGAGTCTCTTCCATTGGGGCCAAGTGATGGAGAAAATGCAACAGAAGAGAGGACTGACAACTCACCAGACGCCACGACTTCTGAAGACGCCGGTGTCGTGCCTGGCGGAGAGACCGAGCTGACTCTACCCGATCAGCCTGGTGACGTTGCTGACGTTCTTCCAAGTGCTTCAGAAGACGTGAACGATACCGGTGATGCTGTCTCTAATGAACGCGAAGATGAAGCAAAAGCACAACATGAACTTTCACAGTCGGAGACGCCTTCCGAATCCAACGAACTGGTGATATCGGATGATTCACCTCCTCCTGAAGATCACTCTACCCAAGAGAGCTCGACACTACCAGATAGATCAGAAGAAACGATAGAGCAGATTGCTCAAACGCACCAGGAAGAGGCTCAAGTGGTTGATGATGATGCATCCCCGGATGATGCTGTCAAGGAATCACCGGAGGAACCTGCACCAGACTTAGGCGAATCAACTGCACTACCCGAGGGAGCTGGCTCTGAGATCCAAATTGACGATGCTGTTGAGCTGCCACTTGTAATGCCTCAAGATATCAGCGAAAACACTTCAGCCGACGTGGATGTTGTTTCCGACAGTGATTTGCCCCAGAACGACAGCACCGTAATAGAGCCAAAGCACGAAGACGGAGTTGCCCCAGATGAAGCTGAAACCCTTCTAGCGGTGGAGGTTAACAACGAGGAACGCGCAACAACTCCCGATGCGTACGATGATGGTGAATTTGACGACGATGAAGCTGTAACGGAGCGCGAGTTCGTTCAGCCAGAAAGTCCAGACGCAGTTGAACCAGTTGAAATTGAAATAGTGTCTAATCTCCATTGCAACGACGTACGAAAACACTACTCCACCTAATGACGCTACTCCACTAAAGCTAGACGAGCGACCCTCGACACCGGACTCGTATGAAGAAGACTTGAGTTTTGCTGAGGACGCTACACTCCTCGCTTCTGTGAACACCGAACTGTCTGGACCTAAAGATGATGCCCCACATAGTGATGAGGCCACGACAGAACAGACCATAAGTGACGAACCCACTTCAGAATCTCCAGGTGAAGAAGAAGTGGTAGCGAATGAATCAGTAACTCCTGACATGCCAACAAACGGTGAAGAGCTTCAAGAAGATCATCTTGCCGACAAAAAACCTAAGACGGATGGCGCTCCAATTGCTGTGCCCAATGAAGGGGAAACTGGTGGAGTTGGAGATGGCGAGATAACGGAAAAAGAGCAGACTTTAGAGTCTGTGATACCTGTGCCAGTTGCTTCAGATGAAGTGTTCGAGAAAGCGGAAGAGCCAGGGAGACTAGAAGATATCATCTCCGATTCGACGCTTTCAGATCTTCCATTAACTTTGGATCCACTCAGTGAGCCATCAGAACCAGCGGAACCTCCCGTTCAAGCGATGAACACAAGCGCACCCACACCTGATGCAACTGCAGATCCTTCAAGTGCGGATGGTGCTACATCCAATAACCTGGAAATACCAGATCAGCCACTCGAGCTCCCAGTAACCGAGGAAGTTGACGATTCAAGTTCACCACCTCAACAAGAGCTCATATCAGTGGTGGACGTAAAGGAAGCAGCTGAAGCGGATGCTCCCACAGAGCATTCTGTGCGAGCGAGGACCGACACTTACGAGGATGAATATGAGTTTGAAAACGATGCGATCACATCTCGGTCAATTGGAAAACTACACGAGTCTGAAGTTGAAAACAACGAAATGCCCGGGATTGAAGGCCTTTCTACTGATGAGATAGAGCCACGCAGTATACCGAATATTAGTGCAGAGCCCGAATCCCCGACAGAACCGCCACAAGTGAACGACGCAGATTCTCCCGACACACCTCCCCTCGAGTTGGCATTGAATGATGTGCCAAAGGCAGTAGTTGATAACTTAGAGGAAGCTGCATACGAGGATGATACTGTTTCTGAGACTGTTCGTCAAGATGATCATGAGGAACAGGCAGAGGAATCACAGCCTACAGTCAAAGTTGAAGATCCACAGACGGTGAACAGCGATGTCCCCATTGAGGCAGGTGAGGTCGATGCCGAAGGGCTTGAAGTTTTTACCACCGAAGTGAACGATAAATACAATGAAGATGAACAAGTCGACGATGTAGAGAAAACTCAACCATCGGTGATACCGAGCTCTGTGCCGGATGAAATGGCAGATGGGTCAAGCACGTATAATGTGGAGGAGACGAAGCCTGAGTTTGAAGAAGTCACCGCACCGAGTGACTCCGTGATTGATGACAATATTCAGGTGCTTGACGAAACGACAGACACAACTAATGAGCTCGAAGTACTCGCCCATCGTCCAGACGCAGCAGGAAACTCAGACAATGGGTTTGAGAGCAGTGAAGATCCGAAACCAATTGACGATGGCCGTGAGGTCGTCGTAGAGATGGAGGATACAAATACGGACAGTATTGTGCCTAGTGTTACAGTCGAGGATGCCGAAGCTCTTAATGAAGCGAGAGGATATGAAGATGAAGGTGAGCAAGAGCCTGCAGTTGATGATCCGGATGGATCTGCTCCAGTAGAAGAGGTCGGCAATACAGTCTCTCCAGACAGCTATAGCTTAGAATGTGCAGATACGGCTCCAATTGAAGTCGATGTGTCTCCAGCAGAGTTACCGGATATCTCTCGAGCAGATGTAGAGCATCAAGGTGACAATAGCGAGGATGAGCCCACAGACAATGGCGATCGGATTGAGATCACCGAGCGAGAAAACGAAGCTGAAAGGCCAACTGATGACTCTGAGGGTACATCAATGGTGTCTCATGAGGAACTGATGCCTGTTTCGACGGAACAAGTAGAGTCAACCAGATCAGCAGCCGAAGAACAAGCACCAGCAGAACCAGGACTCCCTCTTGAAGAGACTATGACAGTGGAGCCAGGGGCAGTTGTTGATTCCTCCAGTTCCGAAGAACGAGCCGGACACAATGACAGTGAGACAGGCAATATCGAGGAACAAGCAGGCGACCAGAGTGAACCACTAGGTGCCATCGACTCTGACGAGGTCACCGCAGTCGCGGAGATGTCGTGTGAAACCCAAGAGCCTACCGAGGCACTGGAGCTCGAGAGCGAGGAACAACGGTACGACGAGACGCCTCCGTTGGAGTTGGACGAGGCAGGCCAAACAGCAAGCGTGGGAGTTGCGATTGGTCAGTGTGATTCGAATGGAACTGATGTGGAGAGTCCAATCGAACAATCGACAGAGCCAGTAACGGAGGACGTGCCAAATACGACTGAGGATGAACTTGCGGTAACAGAAACCACTGTAGCGACGCATGAGCAGCCAGAGACCGAGGCGAAAATGAGTGACGATGCTGCAGACGCTGGCGAAGAATTGACCGAGGTTTTCACGTCTGAGGGTTCTGCCCTTTGTGATAAGGTTGGGGAACAATCCGAGGCATCACATCCCAAAGATGAAGAACTACACCAGGCAGAAGTCGAAGCGGTTGTTGGGGGTCATGCTGTTACAGAGGCTGCTACAGAAGAACCTGCTTTGAATGCCCTAGGCGATGTAGCAACGGAAGTGACAGAGCCAGGAGTTGATGCCAGTACAGAGGCGGAGGTTGAGGCAGTGGGCCCAGCAAACGGTTCAACCACAGCCATTAGGAGTGCGACTCAAGCCCCTCAACCAGAGGATGAGTACGCATTTGAGGATCACGATCAAGTGCCACCAAGTGTGGCTGAGCCAGGTACAGACACCACAAGCACTCCTGCAGTTGACTCGAGTGTTCCAGCTGGGGCGACCCCGCATGAGTTCAAAAGTGATGAAGACGTACAGTATGACGAAGAAGAGAATGAGTTTGAAGAGGCGACTCCCCGTTTAATCGGCGATGTACCCTCGGTGGAGACTGAGACGAAGCCAACCGCTCCAGCTGAGGCCTCACCATCCACCGACGAGGTAGAATACGACGACTTTGAGGCTGAAGACTCACCCCGTTCCGACGAGGCTGCACCAGTTGAGTCTCAGGCGACTGAGAAGGAAGAACAAAAGCAGGAACTGCAAGTGAACAAAGCTAAGAACGAAGGTGAAGAGACGGAGTACGCAGAAGACAATGACGAGTACAACGACTTTGAAGAAGAGGAGACGGTGAAGTCACCAGATCAGAAGCAACCAGTGCCAGAGGAAGTAGAGGAGGCAGAAGCATATGCCATCGAAGAAGATGGTTTCGAAGACGAAGAAGAGAAGGAGAAGACGCCTCCCCGGATAGAAGTGCAGTCTCCCCCGACTGTACCTGCGGCACCGGAAGAAGCCGAAGACATGGACGAGAATGAGTACGACGCCGAGTATGACGAGTTCGAAGACTGAGCTCGTCAGTGTACATAGTTATCGTGGTTATATGGCGCGAAGAGTCCTCGCTTCACGGCTCCCGAGAAAAGTCACGCTTCCCGCCGGTCTTGCGCACGAGCTCGGTCTTCTCGATGACGATATCGTGCGACAGAGCCTTACACATGTCGTACACACAGAGTGCAGCAACACTCGCGCCTGTGAGTGCCTCCATCTCGACGCCCGTTTTGTGGGTCACGCGCACGTCGCACTCGATCTCAATGGCATCTTCCGACGGGGTCGAGATGCGGATCTGCACGTCCTCAATCGGCAGTGGGTGACAGAACGGGATCAGAGAGCTCGTCTGTTTGGCGCCCAGCACTCCAGCGATGATGGCTGTCGTGCCGATGGGCCCCTTCGGTCCCACGAGCGTGAGCCCTCCGCCCGTACGCTTGAGTTCCGCCAGCACTTCTCGAGGAAGTCGGATGGTCGAACGCGCCGTGGCCGTGCGTCGTGTCACCTTCTTGTGGCCCACATCCACCATGGTAGGGCTGGCACCGTCAGGTGTCAGGTGGGAGAAGGAGGAACACGCTCGGTGGCTTGGTGTGAAGCGTAGGATTGCCGAAGAAGAGGCGCGGCGCAGCATGGTCATCATGGTGGGGGGAGTTGCCCTGCTCAAGAAGCCTGTGAGCTGGTCATTGGCGAATTGTAATTACTGGAAGTATTGGTCTAGAAGAGCAATGTTGAGTGATCGGTGTACCTAGTTTTGCCAATTGACTGTTTCGTAAGCGCTGCTTCCAAAGAAATTCGTGTGCAACACTCCGGATTGCTCAAACTTCAAAGTGACGGGTGTCGTTTTTCTAAATCAGTAGGCTGAGATACAAAGGACGTTCGCAGAAGGGGTAGGGGGAAAGTATACGTCCCACCGTACATAGTGCGCGCCACAGAGGTATACGGATTGTCGACGTCGCAGAATTCACATTATCCGGAACCGCAACCGCCCACAGAAGCATTGCTGTGCGACGACGGCACGACGACGCGGCATCATCCTGTTCCTCTTGGCCGGCGGCAGTCATTGCTCCCGTCTTTCTGCGAGGTGAAAAAACTCGGAGCAAAAAAGGAAAACAGCTCCGAAGGGCAGACCCAGCAGGCAAAAAAGAAAAAAACAGAACCGCCCGCGCCAAAGGAACGGAGCGACTGCCTGCTAGCTTCCACGACCGCCCGCGCGAACCGCACGGGACACGCACAACTCAACTCCACGCCGTTCGGCCCTGGCACACGATTGCAGCGAGCACGCCGCTTGCTCGCGCGCGTAGAGTGTCCGCGTCGACTACACTGCTCCATCACCACAGCGCCGGCTTGGCTCATCCTCGCTATCGCGCCGACTTCCTATTCTCCGGACGCCACCGGACTCATTCCAGTGAGCCTCCATCTGCCAATCACGACCTCCGTGTGCAGAGCAGATAAAGTGTTCTGCTGAGGAAAGCGAATTTATTCGCGCAGTTCTTTTTTATTTTGCATCTCGCGACGTCGCCATCATGGCCGGCATGACCATGATCAAGGGCAACAAGTACAAATACATGCCGCTAAGCGAGGCCAACGTCAAGCCCGCGATGGTCTCGGCGTTTGACGGACAGAACATCTACGTCACGGCAGCCTCAGCCTCGCCGCTTCTGCTCAATGGGCTTCCGTCGGGCCCCGCCGCCGAGCCCAAGCGTGAGGTGCGTTACTCCATGGGAAACTACCTCGGAGGCGGCATCGCAGGCGTCGTGAACGAGGCGTATGACAAACT
Organism: Pythium aphanidermatum DAOM BR444; assembly: GCA_000387445.2. Classification (NCBI taxonomy): domain Eukaryota; phylum Oomycota; class Peronosporomycetes; order Pythiales; family Pythiaceae; genus Pythium; species Pythium aphanidermatum. Next base: position 40,188 of record KE464055.1, on the reverse strand, counting down.
TTTGCAGCGCCACGTCGCGATCAAGATGCTGAACCCTGTGGGCTACAAACTGTCGACGCCGAGCGTGTTGCGTCGTGCCGAAATCATCAAGAAAGGCGTCCCCATTGTGGGTAGCCTGCGCGGCATGACGCCCGAGAACGTGTTCTGGGTCAAGCTTCCGGCCAAGCGCGACCTCATCGCGTGCTATGCTGACTTCCGCCACGCGCCGGGCAGTGCGCTGTCGACACCTATTACGACACAAATGCTGCGTGAGCTCACGCTCGAGATGTGCGTCGCGCTGTGGCAACTTGACGCGGACGAGGACGCAGGCGAGAGCAGTGGCACCCTGAATGCGAACTATTCACAGCCACAGCACTGTCGGGAAGAAATGAAAGGTAGCGGCAGCAGCTCGAGCACCACTCCAGGGTGCGGCCCTGCGTTGCATGGCAACAGTGGCGTCGATGGAGCATCAGAGGACGAAGAATTCATGATGATGATGATGATGAACCCACATGGTGACGTCGACGGCATGGATGGAGACGCCGAGAATGAGCTGATGCTACCGCCGAGAGAGGAAGAGGTTCGCGTCGGAGATGTAGTGTACAAGATCCCAACGATCCCAGCCAAGTATAAGGCGTTCCTTGATAGCCGCAAGTCGATTTATCGTGAGATCGCTCATATGCACAAGCTCACAGGTAATTCGGTGTCAGGCCAACTCGCACACGGCGGTCACCCAAACGTGCTGAAGCTGTACGACGTGCTCGAGTACATCCAGCCATCCAAGAGCACGATTTTCCTCGTGCTTGAACTCGCTTCGGGCGGCGAATTGTTTGATCGCATCCGCTCGGAAAACGGCGTCGACGAGAACGTGGCCCGCAGTTATTTCACACAGCTCCTCTCGGGAGTACTCTTCTGTCATCAACTGGGAATCGTCCATCGTGACCTCAAGCCCGAGAACCTGCTTCTTAGCGACTCTGATGTGCTCAAGATCGCCGACTTCGGTCTCTCCGCGCATTTTATTGCTGCCGTAAGCAGCGGTGGCAACGGCGCTGGCGTATCTGCGGCTGCGGACGATGCGCTGCCGGAGCTCGATGATGATGATATGGACGCCATGTCCACTAGCAGCTCGATGATGATCCCTGCTGCCCGCTTCCGCCGCCTGAATTCGATCGTCGGCTCGCCACACTATGTCGCCCCTGAAGTGCTGCAGAACGCTCGCTATGGATACGATGGCCGCAAAGCGGACATGTGGTCCATCGGCGTCATCCTGTACGGGTTGCTTGCTGGATCCCTCCCCTTTGGCAAAGAGCTGCCAACGTGCCCACGATACCTTAAGTTTTGCGAGTGGATCCGCTCTCTCCCTTGTGATCCTCAAACGGGCAAGCTCATTTACGATGCATCTATTTATCAGCCTTCCAACGCTCCTTTGAGGATACCAACTACAACACAGTCCACAACAACTGTCAACGAGACGATCGCGACGCACGGCATTATGAACCCAACTGAGGATGACACCCCAGTAACGCTACGACTTGCCCAGGTGCACCCGAACCTTCAGCCATTGTCGTCGTCCGGATGGCTGCAAAACGGAAAGCCTCCGATCAAGCCGTCCGAGATCAGTGCTGGTACCGCGACAGTCACCCCTCCTGCTCCTGGTAGCCGGCGCGGAAGCCGCGTAGTGTCTTTCCCGACGTGGCTGTTCCCTTCCAAGCTCTCTCCTCAAGCCGTGTTTCTCATGGCATCGCTGCTCCATCCGGAACCAGGCAAGCGACTCGCCTGTGAAGATGCCTGCCGCGCTGCATGGGTCGCCGGCATTTCTGTATGACCACTTAATCTTCTCTCCCCCAAAGATGCATCTCACGCGTCTCGGAACTCCCTTCCCCCTGTGCAATATGATCATAAATTTTTCATGGTTCGTAGATTAGTCCCAACCGTAAGAAAAGCAAAACACGAATGTATAACGATCGTCTTCAGAATGCTCTTACTCCCTTTTGTTCTTTGTTTTCAGTTTTGACGACATGATCGGATGCGTTTGAGCAAAACTGGTCAAGTCCATGACGTTCACGTTGGGCATCTTCCCAAACTGGGAGCGAAAGTCCGCAAGCGTTGTTTGCAGATCTTCTGCGGTCAAAGAGAGATCCATCGCTCCAAATAGCTCTTCCAGTCGAGTGATTGGCATACTTGTCGGTTTGCTGATTTTCTCCCCAGCTTGTGTGCTTTTCTTCGTAAGCTTCATCTTCGATGCTAACGAGGGCGTTGAGGACGACGACGTCGGCGGTGCGAGCTTCTCAAATGCGACGCGTACTCGATCGTACGCAGCTTTTGTATCAGCAAGATCAGCCATAGACACAGCCAGACGGCGTTCACCTTTGACACGATTGACGATGCGCATAGCACGGCGACGGCGGAATCTGGCTTGGATTTTCCGTGCTGCATCAAGGCGGTTGCGAGCATCTAACTCAATCTCGTACTGTCGTCGGCGCCGTTTATCGTCTTCTTCAGCTTGTCTGACTTGCCACCGCCGAAATTGTTCATAACTGTCGTATTTGGCTCGAAGCTCATCTTCCTCCTCGGGTGTTCGGGTGTTTTTTCCAGTCGGCTTGGCAAAGAGAGCGGGATGGGCTGCCTTGTCGATCTGTCGCTTTCGGTTCAACATGTCTTGGAAGAGCTCCATAGAACCTTTCTTGTGAGGATTTGCAGCAATTGCTCGGATATAGTAGGTACCAGCTTCGTCGTACTGTTCAAAGAGCCACTGGAGACAGGCAGCATAGTTGAGGTTGCTTTCACCATCATGCGGATTCTGCAGCATCGACTGGCGAAAGAATCCGAGGAATGCCATCTTGTACTTGATCAGCTGGCGATCCAGTAACTTACCCCGTAGTATCATATCTTCCACGAGCGCAACATCGTCTTCTTGGGTAACATACAAGAAAATAGCGTATGAGAACAGAATGAAGGGTACGTCGGGACCACGTTGCGCCATTGTGCGCATTAAGCGACCATACAATGGACGAGCACGTTCGTAATCGTGGAGAATTGCGTGGAGGTACAGTACGTAGTTGCCCATCTTCACGAGATTGGTTGGGTCTTCTAGGTACTCACGCTCTGAGGCCTTCATAAGTTGAACAGACTTCATTATTAGGCGGAAAGAGATGCGAGCTTGTCGAGCACGCCACGAAGCTTGAAGTCGGATCGCGGAACTCTTCATCTTTTGGGTATAACCCCACTGGAAAAGTTGGCATCTCTCTTTGTAAAGTTCTACGTCGTATGCTTCCCATTCTTTCGGCTTTTCCCACGAGCACGACCTCGTCACTTGATGACAATAAAAGTATACGCCTGGGAACTCACGTGGCAGCTCCATCTCGTCCCAGACCTTGTATGTCTGCCTCACCACGGCGCGTCGACGTGCCTCCTCCCAGGCGAAGTAACCACGTGGACCAAGCTTTTGAACAACCTTCTCCTGATACGCGACTAACCTAGCCCGATGACCACGGAATAAGCGTTGTATGCGTACGACGCAATAGCGTTGGTGACGATGCTGAATTCGTTCAGCTCGCAGTCTTTCTCTTTCCTTCTTGCGCACAACAAACCCTCTCCAACATGCCTGGATTTTGGTTGCACACGCGTGCTCGTATCGGCGTAGTATCGCAAGCTTTCGTGCCTGGCGTCCTCGAAATGCCCGTTGTAACTCGACCGCACATTTGTTCTCGAAGAGAAGTGATCGCACCATCCGTTTCGTACGGCGTGCACGGAAGTGACGTTGGATTTTTATGGCTCCAAACAGCTCAGCCTTGGCTTGCGCACTCCCGGCCTCGAAGTCGTGAAAGAATCGCATGTACTCCATCGCTGATGCACTGGAGTCTGCAGATACCTTCCTTATCTTCTGTCGTAAGCGCTGGTGACGCTTAGAGTTTTGAACAACATCCTGCAAAAGCTCGAAGTCGATCGGAGGGACAGTTGACCTTACCTCTCCAGTAGATTTATTGTGGTAGAAGTATTGGATGCCTCGCCCACCACGGTGTCGTGTCTCATCTTGGTCCAGCGTGGTTGGTGCTTGTGGTGGCGAGCGCGACCGAAGTGCAATTCCAGTTTGCCCTCCTCGTACTACTTCCCACGCATCACCCAGTGCAGCATCGAACTCGACTGGCGACTCCCAAGTGCAGTACCAGTCTGAGTTGTTTTCGCTTGCACATGCGAAAAATGAAACTTCGGTTTCGGTGTCGACATAGTGCGTCCATTCTGCTAGTGTTCCCATCTTGAAGGCTGTCATGAGAACTGCCTGCCATTCTTCGTCAGTGCGCACTGGGCGGAGTTCATTCTCGTCCTCATCGGTTGTACTCTTCGGTTCGTCACTCTCGCTCCTTAAAAGCTCAGCTTGGTTGTCTTCTCCGACAGGCTCAGCTGCAAAATATTGCTTGATGAACTGAACCACGCCTTTCTGGTTCAGCATTCTAGCCATTCCCAGGGGTGTCTTGCCATCATAGTTCTTGATATTCATATCGGCTCCGTATTCCACGAGAAGTTTTAGCGTCTCAACAGCACCATTCCGCGCAGCGATGTGAGTCGGATGATTTCCCAATGCGTTTGCCCCGATAAATGCTCCGTGCCGCAGTAAGAGTGATGTGCAGTCACGCCGAGTATCTCGATCAGAACTGATATGGAGCGCGGCGTCGCCATCAGTGTCCTTCACGTTCACGTCGACATCATACGTTGCCAGCAATTGAACGATTTCTGGAGAACCATCATCAGCAACACAAACTGCGAAGTGAATTGGTGAGCGGCCAAAGAAATCCTTCTCGTCGGGACTGGCACCTGCCTGTAAGAGCAACTCAACAGCTTGAGTATGTCCATTACTGATGGCGTATATGAGCGGGGTGTAGCCATCGTTGTCGCGACGATCCCACTGATCTTGGCTAATCGCCGTCTTGGCCAGGTGATGAACTAGAATTCTGAGACAGTCTACCAAGCCACGCCCCGCGCAGGTGTGCAACAATTGTAGTGTGTCTTGTGTATTGGCCGGTGTTTGCAGACCACCGAATTCTGCCAGAGCCTGAAGTGCTTGGAAGTGATTGCCTTCGACAGCAAGCTGCATAGCGTTTAGTCCCGCTAATGAACGTGCATCGACGCTTGCACTTCTCTCGAGCAACATTTCTGCTGCCTCAACCTGACCAAGCGCTGCACATAGGAGAAGAGGAGTTAGGCTGTGCTCATCGGCTGCTTCATGCCATGCTCCGTGATCAATCATGTATCCAGCAAGGTTAACTCGGTCTTCAACTACTCGTTTTGCCTCGTCGTCTTGCTTGTAAATTGATGAAGGTGGGGGGAGATTAGACAGCAACAAGTGCAATGGTGTCTGTCCATGCTTGTTGCACGAGTTTATATCCATACGGCTACGAAGGCATAGTTTTACGATCCGTTTGTGACCAGCAGCAGCTGCCATGTGTAAGATCCCATTCCATTCCCCGTCAAATACGTACGCATAGCCAGCTTCGATTGCTCGCTTAGTGGCAGTGAAGTCGCCTTTGTATGCAGCAAGTAAGATTCCGTCTGAGCGAGTCTTTTCTGCTAGTTTCATCGCTTGTCGCTGGCGCCACATCGTTTGTACCTTCTTAGCTGCAGCAGTCTCCGACCTTAGCGTAGAGGCATACTTTCGATCACTATATCCACGAAATACGCGCTGAATATGGATTGATGCACGATGACATCGTAGCGACATTTGAAATATAACCATGCACCGATGACGACGATAGTTCCGTTGAATCAACACGGCGCATTCGTACTGGTGACGCAAAAATGCGGCACGTTTATCGTGCTTGTAATTTCGATACTCCACGAAGCAATGGTACGAAGCATACAACATGCGCTGAGACCGGCGCATGGACATGGACTTGATGTGGCTCTCACGGTCCTTGTGCAACTGAAGCGCGTCGAAGCAAGATAGGAGCAAGCGATTTTGTATGCGTTTGAGAATGTTGAGACTGTGGGTATCTTGATACATACGTATACGCCGGTACTGTGACGCCAGTCGCCGACCTCGGTGCCCACGATACACCCGTTGTATTTTCCTTGCACTCTGTAATCGGAGTTGCTGGGCACGATAAATTTGTCTTGCCAGTCTTCCTCGATAAATGCGTTGGGCCAGCAAAACAGCATGCAATCGATCTCGTTTGGATAGTTCCACATAGTTACACCATCTCGAGAACCACTCATCTGTCCGTCGCTGAATGATTGACCGAAAGTTTGCTTTCAATTGAAGTTGGTAACTTGTCCAATCGATCCACGTTTTGAACAATCGATGCAGATGACGGAGGTGAAGCTTCTGTAGATATCTTTTGGCCAAGTTCGTCCTCTTTTTGTTCAGTTGGACACTTTTGCGTAAAAGCATTCTTTCGCGCCAGTTCTTGTAAGCTTGTTGGATGACAGTCGCGCACCTAACTCTAGTTTTGTACGCTGCATAATGGTGTCTCCATTTCATGAACTGAAACTCGAGGAACAAGCGATTTGCACTTCGACGCTTCTTGCGCGAAGAAATGAAGGTGACCCATTGCGCGAACATGCGTTTTAGCATTCTTACACTTCGCTCAGCATCCAGTTGATGCATTTTCTCTTGGCGCATTCTTCTCACCAGTTCTTCTTGTTTCTTCTGAGTTGCAAAACGGATGGCCTCTTCCTCTTCTCGTTTAGCAATCATACGCGCTTGGTGGCGATGCAGATCCTTCTCATGCATAGCCTCCTGACGTTTGCGCTCCATGAACTCTTGTTGCTTCATAATCTCACGCTGTCGAATCTGCTCATGAAGCTCTTCTCTTGCTTTGTTTTTCATTTCACGAGCTTTTCTTCGCGCTCGGTATGCCCTCTGGATTTTGATGACCATTCGTAACTGTAGATCTTCCAATTGCTTCCTCCATGGCTTTGTCAGTTTCGCAGCCGCCTTCACTTCAATGTCATACCTTCTTTGAAGGCGACCAATATATGCCTCAAAGCGACCAAGAACCGATGGGAGCTCTTTGGATCCTTTCGAAAACTCCAGTCTGGCGGGAGACTTGGAATTAACTCGAGTTGGAGAAGATGCCACAACCTCTTGCCATACACCATCTACTAGATTTTCTGCAGTCGAGATCTGAGACTGAATATGGATCAGCTGCTGCTCCAACAAGCCAATCTGGTTTTTCGCGAGTCGAATTTGAGTGCGATTCTTGTTATTTTCGTTGTTATTGCGCTCCAGTCGCAACAACTCGATCTTCATGTTTCGCAGGCATCGCTCATGGTCACTGTATGATGCAGTTAGCTTCTCGATTTTAAGATCGCTAGATATGGTATCTCGCAAACGAAGTAGGCTTCGCAACGATTCACCTAATCTGACACAAAATCATCCATCACAGTAAGGATAGGGTATTTGCTAAATGGTCTGTGAAGCACATACCATCATCTTGGTACTTGTACTGCGCAATGATGTCTTGTGGAATTGTTCTGAACATTTCAACAGACCACTTGAAAACTTGGTCCACCGATGCCACGTTTTGTGAATCAAATAGTGGAGCCATCTTCTCTGTAACTATATAGTAGCTGAGGATGCTCGGAGCCGTCTGGCGGCTGATGGAATTACCTCTCTTAGGACAGATTTGCTCACAACAATAAAAAAACTGTCTCCAAATCTGGTCACATGCATCTTGAGTGAGGTATACGGCTTGAGATCCATCGGGTATCAAAGGATGGTTGACCAAATGAACCTTGTCACCGGCGATAAACTTTCTTCCGGTTTTTGACGAGTGTGCTAGTTTTCCTTTGGTCCTTAACTGTAACTCAAACTCCCTTTGGACCACATGCCGGAGAAACAGATAAAACAGAAGAGTGTCGTCGTCGTAGATCTCTCACAAGAACATGGAAAAGAGCGTAGCTGACACAAACTTCTCTGCTGTCACCTCGAGGTTGTACATAAGATCCATGCACTCTTGATCAGCAAGTTGTCCGAGGCCCAGAACTTGATCAACATGTTTTCGTACAAGATGTGGCATCACTAGTCGGGTTTGAAATAGTTTGGAACTGGTCTTAGATGACGATCTGGATCCCGCCGACTCGTCAACTTCCGTTCTCGGAGACATATCTCCATCCACTGATGTCTCTCCTACCGTTCTCCCGAG
>KE464055.1:12858-23199 GCA_000387445.2 Pythium aphanidermatum DAOM BR444 | reverse complement strand
TATCGTGGGCCTTGGTGACGGTGTGGAGCTGGTTTTCTTCGACTATGAACCGCAAACGCTGCAGACCCTGCTCAAGTTCAATCGTTTTCTTCTCGACGATGAAGACGTACGTGGTAGTGCTGGCAACCTGAGGTGTATTGTGACTAAAAATTGATGACCTCGCAGTCTCCTGATGCTGCTTTGTCGGATATGAAGCGACGATTTCTTGCCTATCAATTGTGCGAAGTCGTCTCCTTCATTCGCAGTCGTGGGTTGACGTATGATGGACAGCTCTCCCCATCACGAATCTGGGTTGCTGCCGGTACGTGGATACGCATGGGAATCATCCCACGCGCTGTCTGGCACCCAGCAAATCATGTGTCCGAATCAGTCGAGAGGGTGACGACGGCCACCCCCACTGAGAGATGGCGTCGAGGTGATCTCAGCAACTTTGAGTACCTGATGATTCTCAATGCAGCAGCTGGTCGACAAATGGTAAATCTCCGTGAAATTGCGAGTATGATAGGGGGTTTACGACTAACGTTTGCCTCGTTAGATTGATAGTGTTTTCCATCCTGTTCTTCCTTGGGTCACCGACTTCTCGGCGCCGCACAGTGGCTGGAGAGACCTCACCAGGAGTAAATTTCGACTGATGAAGGGAGACAATCAACTAGATCGAACGTATGAGACCAGTGCGATCCCACATCACATCCCCGAGAGGTGCGATAGTTCCTGTTTCAAAGAGTGTGTGCGAACCTAACGCTTCATCAAGCTTATCCGAGATCACCTACTACATCTACATGGCTCGAAGAACGCCCATGGCAGTACTGCGAAGAGTTGTCCGAAGTAATTTTCAGCCGAAGGAGTACCCGCAAACGCTTCAACGGATGTATCACTGGACTCCCGATGAATGCATTCCTGAACTTTTTATCGACTCGAGCGTGTTCACGTCGATCCATGGGGTGGATACAATGCCAGATCTAGCGCTCCCAACGTGGGCGAGTGGACCCATTGATTTCATCAAGATTCACCGTCAGATGCTCGAAAGTGCCGAGATTTCTGCGTCACTCCACAAATGGATTGACCTGAATTTTGGTGTGTGTCTCAGTGGAGAAGAAGCACTTCGTAATAAAAATGTGCCGCTTCGGGTCTCAAGAAAAAGTCCCGGTTTCGTCCAAGTGTTCGAAGCACCGCATCCCAAGAGAGAGACACCGCACCAGCACCATGTTCCTCAGATGACGCAGTGTTCGGATCGGGGTAGTGGAAGTCAAGTTGCGAGAGACATTTCCGCAAGTTTGAGATCCGCAATCAAGATCGCAGATGAAGCTATGCATGAGATGGCTCCACATGAGTATACTGCCGGAATTCGGCATGGGCTACCATCTCCAACAAGTGCAGCGGAGAGAAGAGGATTGTCGTCATCTTTCGTAAAACTGAAAAAGAAGCAGAAGAACAGAGGCAAATCACACGGATCTGGCGAAATTGCCCAACCATTATCTCCTGGCGCAGCTCAAGGTCCTTCTCGATCACCGACAGTTGGCAGATTCGCTCATGCAATTCCTCGGTTCTTTGGGTCGGAGAATTCAAGCGCAGCAACTACACCTGACGCAAATGCGATGAACATTAGCGACTTCAACTCCACTGCGGCAAACCATAGTGCGTTCGCTTCATCAATAGGACCGGCACACCCAACCCAAGACGCAAGGCGCAGTCCATCTTCTCACCAAGCTGTAAGCGGTGGTGGTAACGCGCTGCCTCCAGGTTTACTTCACATGACAGTCAGCAACCAGCCGTCAAGTGGAACCCATATCTTTCGTGATTTGTGGCATCAACTGAGTAAGCAGGACGACGATGAATCAATAGACACGGCAGACGGATCCAGTAGCTTCATCGATTTGGACTGGTCAGAAGCTGAGTATGACTCACTCGACGACATTGGCATTCAGTTACTTCGTGCTGGCGCGTCGATTACGCTTCCTGATGAGAGCGGAACCTTTCTCCAGCCAACGTTTTGGGACACTACAGCTGACAATGCATATTGTGATGCTCTCGATCCAGCCTACTCGCTTCAAGTACAGTTCACGGTAAGAAGTCGCTGCTGACGACTTTTTTCGCGTGTATCTAACTCAAAGTGGATCAAAGACATCACAGGACAGAGCAGCTCTGTCGAACACACCGCGTATTGAAAGTGATGATTTGTTCGCACTTGGGTGCATCGTTGCCGAAATTTACACGGGCAGCCACATCTTCACTAACTCTTCCATTAGGCAATATGACGAGTCATTCCGTGGCTCCATTTCTACCGACTGGGAAATTCCTCTTCCAACTGGGAACCAACTGCGATCAATTCCGATGATAATGAAGGTGATGCACGTCTTGGTCCTCGTGCCGTTCATATCTGACTTTTTACTGTTTGACGTAGTCATTAATTCTGGGCTTCATTCATCCATCTCTAATCTACAGGCTCTCAGCAGCAGGAAATTATCTCGGCTCCGATGCGAGCAGGTCGAATACTAGGCTATCCGCTTCACCGTTCCCACCGGAAATGAGGATTCTATTTCGTTTTATTGGTGATGCACATGCAGAAGAGGATAGTCACGTGCAGCTTCGCATCGTTCAGAAACATCTTTCGTCACTCATACGCCTTCCTGACCCGTTGCTTCAAGTCAGTTTGCCTGTGATACTGAAGAGTCTACGCTTCGGTTCCCCATCAGATCCCATGCATGCAGCTCAAGCGTGCGCTGGAATTGTATTTTGCCTTCCAGACATCGCACGGCGCCTTGGCACCCTCTATGCTCGACGCGAGCTGTTGGAAGATGTTCTCAGCGTTTATGAACAGTCAGCATTACCCCCAGTGTTGCGCTTAGCACTCTCATCGCCAGAGGTTATCAAGACGATTGTTCAGACATTTGGATTCGCTACTCTTATCCGGCATTTTGTTCCAGTCATGGTAGACTGGTTGACGTCGCCAGTGTATTCTAATCGAGAGGACGGTGGTGGTCGATCACTTCAGCTTTTCTCTGGAGAACTTAGCAGCATGGTCTCTATCTCCCTCGCCGAGTTGGGGTCATCGGATGTAACTGGCCCATCAGTTGCTGTGAAATATGTGCTACCGTTGTTGCTCCCTAATCTCGGGAAGATTTCGTCCAAGTGGCTTAGACTAATTGAGAAACGCTCACTCATTCGTCAAGATTCTCGGGTGCAATCGGCCACTGTTGGAAGTGTTGCCGCTTATGGTGGAAAGAACGGTGATGGCATTCACGTTGCTTACGCCCCCAAGCAGGTTCTATATGAAAATCATCAGATCGCCGACTCGATACTTCTGGTGTGTCGCGAGTTGCCACAATCAGTAATGAACGAGTTCGTCCTGCCCCACTTACTTGATGTCATACCGCGACTTGTTGATGTCGCTGAAAGCGTAAGCTCTGCACAGATCGAAGGTGTTCCGGTGAGTTTATGTTGTTCACGTGTCCTATCAACAAGTAGCAGCTAACATGCCCGTATCGTCGTCTGCAGGATGATTTGGCTCGAGAGGTTTATGTGACGTTACGCGTTTTTCGTCATGTCATTCGAACCCTAAGTGACACTACTGTCCAACGCGACATCCTGCAGATGCGCTCAACAATACTGATTGATTTGATGAACAGCATTCAGCCACCATTCCTTCACCCCCGAACAGTTGATGCTGTATTATCATCAATCAGCGATAGCACAAAGCTTATTAGCAACAGCCGGTATAATTCGACACGGCTGAAGCAAATTCGAGATCGGTTGAGTATGTTTCGTGGAGAGCGAGCACAGGACCTCCGGGCGTTCACGGCGGTTGGTGTTGCACGAACGATCACTAGCATCTTACAGAAGTCAGGAGCGGCAGCTACAACTGGAGCTGGTGGAGTCCTTCAGAGCGTCAACGCTTTTCTGGTTCGGTGTGCGGCTATCTACTCGGAACTCGAAGTGTCTGACTTCCAGTGGAAAATGGCGAGCGAAGTTGTATCAGAAGTGTGCTCACCACTACGCACATTACTCGGTTCATCAGGATTTGCGAGACATATTCCGAGTGTTCAAACGAGCTCTGTGCTGCAGATGCTGCTGTTACCCACGAGTAGTGAACCTCCTTCATCTGTGATTCGAGATACCTCGCGTCGATCACTTTTGAGACAAACAAGCTCGATCACAGATGATGGCATGTCTGGTGACCATTATGAAGCCCCGACGAATATTGACGAAGTTCAGCGTATCGCCGAAGCGTTCCCTGACCTCATGCAAACTATTTATCGGCAATCGAAGCTTAACGGAATTAAAACAACAAGCTTCCTTCATATTTCCATGAGGTCTGGCAGCGCATGGGCACATGACTTGAACGAAGATATTTTTCTTGCTCAAGAGGAGCGAAAGAAGAGGCGAGCAGCTCTAACATCCAATCATGCGGGTGGCGACACTGCGTGGCTTCGTCCTCGTGTGAAAGCTCCGTACTCACCCCGCTATGGAGAGTCGAATGCTGAAGAAAATCGCCTGTCATTTGAGAGCCACTTTGGTTCTAGTTGGTGTTTACGTGGCGAGGTGCGCCACAGTATTCGTGCTCATTCGAGCGTGATACGATCTGTCGCTGTGGATTTGAACGAAGAATTTGTTGTTACAGCGAGTAAGAATGGATCGTGCAGAACGTGGCGTTTGGCTAGCTACCCTGCGCATTCTGTAGGAACCGTTCAAATCGATACTCCAAGCTTGTTGTCCGCGAGAATGTTGGAAGATGGCCATCGAGGTGTAGCGTTGGCGTCAACAGCATTGCACGTGTGGGATATTCGAACTAGCCAAATTTTATTCAAGGTCCCATTTACAGACGACACCGTCACGTCGTGTACGCTACCCCATGTCTTACCGTATCGGCATTATTTGGACTTTTCGCCGAGTTCGCGAGGCTGCTCCTCTGCTGAATCGGATGTGATGCAAGGTGCAGCGGATATTATCGTGTCAACATGTCGGAAGCTGCATCTACTTGATGCACGAACCTCACCTCGAGTTGTAGCAGATTGGCGAGTCGACGCTCACGACATGGCCTGGATTTCCACGTCTGCAGTAATCACGACTCCAACGACTCCAGTTGGATTATTGACTATTGGGACTGCTTCTGGACACGTTATGCTGCTCGATAAACGGATGGGGCTTCGTGTAGCCACTTGGCAGGCCCTCGAAAGCCGCATCGTCAAGATTGTTCAATATGCTCCCTCGTATGTACTTATTGTTGGCGCTGACCGCGAGGCCAGAGTCTGGCGAGTCGACAATGAGCAAAACCCAGCCCTTTGTATGATCATCACCAACATTCCGGAGGGTGTACGCGACTCTCAGGTCAGCGTGCAGGCCTATAGTGATATGACCCTCATGTACGTGGCGTCATCCTCCAAGCTCTATTGTACAAGACTGATCCACGACGCGAGCCCAGAAGCCAAGAGTTCCGATATAATCACCGTGCGTCTCGAGTCGTGGAGCCTCATGGACAACTTTTACAGTGCCACCACCTCAAACCCACCGGTAACTATTCACTTAGGTGGAGGGACGGTATCCAATTCCCCAGACCGTAGTCGGTTGCATCGCACCAAGATGGCCGTGCAAAGCATGACGGTGCTCCCACTGCGTCAAGTTATTTTGCTAGGAGGAGAAGACGGATCTTTACGGTCATGTATTTGAGAACAAAGCTGAACGAAGAATAGCCATTCACTTGCAATGATAAGAATGAAAAGAGGTCCTCCCTCAAGGGGAGAGTATCAGAAATTGGAGTTGGCCAGTGGCCAAACCCACGAGGTTTGGAGTAGTTTTCAACTAGCAATAACGATGCATCAGCAGAGCTTCACACACTATCGTATTGCCCCAAGCGCAAAGATACTCCCAGTACATTCGTTGACAATACTGTATCAAGCGTATAGTTCCCATACGTAGGAGTCGTGTAATTTGGCTCGGAAGGTATGACGATAGCCTCGGTCAGTGACATATTTAGACGGTTTGGCCGTGTGTCGAAAATGGTATTGTCGACATTACTGACGCTGTTGTGGTGGTCTCCCCACCTGACGCTGTGGCTCCGCGCGACCGTGAGGAACGAACGCCAACATCCTGAGCACAATGGACGGACCAGCGGGAACTGAGAAGATCGTGTACTCGGCGGTGCGTCGCGGCCGCTCCCAGGAGGAACCGAGGCATTTGGTTACTGACGTGTGTTCCCGTAGGCCACGGGCGCCTTTTTTGGTGCTGCCGCCGGCTCCGTGGAGTCTGTGTGGTCGATCCCAAAGCTTGGTGAGTGAGAGGACGACACGACACACGGGAGACGGCTAGAACGCTAACTGCGCACGTGTCGTACAGGCGCTAAGCTGCCAAAGTTCGCCATGCAGGTCAAGCACATCGGTGGCCGCGCCGTGAGTCTTGGAGGCAGTATCGGGATTGCGGGGTAACGTAGCGAACTGACGCAACGACGTGTACAACTACAGCTCGTGTTCAGCGCGATCGGCGGCATCTACGCCACGACTGAGTATGCCGCGCAGAGCATTCGTCAGCAGAGCGACCCAGTCAACGCCGCACTCGGTGGCGCTGTCGTCGGTGTTGTGCCTGGCATCCTTGCCAAGAACGCCCGTATTGGCGCTGCGTCGAGCGTCGTCGCGGCGGCTGCCATGGCTGCCGCCTCGTACTGGTACGCCCATGCGAACCCTTTACGCGCTGTCCTCTCTTGTGCGCTAATAGCTATCTTGGTGTATCAGGTCGGAGCTCTCGGAGTCGCCATTCGAGAAGTACTCAAAGGCCCATGCCGCGGAGCGATCCTAAACTCGCTGTACAACATGCAGTGTCTCCCATGGAACGCTCGAGCCTTCTTGCTGCGAACGTCTGTCTTGTAGAGCACGCGTGATTGTCAGCAAGCAAATGAAGAAGAATTTATGATCTGTTACTCGTGAGAGTCCAGTCTATTTGATGGGAGACAGACTGGCGCAGTTGGAGCCGTAGAACCCCTCGTAGCACTCACACACACCCGTGGAGTAGTCGCACCGCCCTTGGTTCGCGCAGTCGACATGACACTTGTTACCGACAGCACCGACGCCGAAGCCTCCGGCCGCCGTCTTTCCCTGACAATTCGTCTCGTCCACAGCAGTCCGCGGATCGTCGCCGCTTGGACATCGCACTGCATCAACATCTTCTATCAGATAATGGTGGAAGGAAGCCAATCAGACGCACAGAGAACCAAGAGAGCAGTCCGGACCAAAGTACTGGGACTCCTGCCGCTGTCCCGAGCCGAGCCCCACCTCCCAGGTCGAGTCGCAGACGCAGCCATAGATGCGGTCCTGATCCCACGTCGATGAAGCCTCCGCACCTGTATACGTCGTGGCAAGTGACAGAGGATACGCCTCCAATATTGTGGCCATCTCACTCATGCTCATGCATTTGCCGTGCCCCGAGCAGCCATTCGGACATGTCCCTACGCTACAGTTAGCTCTGCCTGCAGGAAACGCACATACGCACGCACCGCGCTGACAGGCCTCGCCTTCATACCCTGCAAAACACTTGCACTGCCCCGAAAGGCGGTCGCATGTCCCTGCATCCGAGCATTCCGACAGCACATGCGCTCCGCTCGTCGGGCCCGTCGGGATGCTCCCCCATGACGGCCCTGCCGGGCACACACCTGCCCGTCACAGTGCGAAACTCCGCATGAGCCCTAAGCGCTCCGTTCGTAATCACAGACATGACACGCACGCATGGAGCAGTCCGGCGAACGGTAGTAAGTGACATCTGTCGAGGCACCAAAGCCCTCATAGCACTCGCACGTCTTGGTAGCGGTGTTGCAGCGCCCGTGGCCATTGCAATTGGCTAGCGTCGCACACAAGTTGCCCGTTGGTACACCCGCCTGTGCATCCGCGAGCCGCCATAATGAGCTCGTTAGCAGGCACAGCGATAGCACCGCCACACAGCGAAGCCCATGTCCATCATGCCGCATCTCTCCCGCACATGACGACCGTTCATGCTCCAAGTTGCACTCTCTTTGAGGAACTTTTGCCGCTTTACACGCTTCCTGTTGCTAATTCAAGGGAATGTACCGTAGCTTGCGTCCTAAGTGCGTCTCCCATAGGGTTGGGCGGTTGTGTCTTTTCCGAGCCAGCTGAAGGTGCAAAGATTTCGCTTCAACACCTGACAGAGGAACAGCCGCGCGCCCGGCGACAAGCAGGTGCCGCGAGACCACGGCCAGTACGCGCTCCGAGGGGCATCTGAGTGCATTAGGATTGCCACGCGAAGAACGCCGTTGAAACGACGGTCTCGGGGCAGTTTCCACGGTCGAAATGGCGTCGCTAGAAGCGACTGAAGAGGCAACCAATATTCCACTGCAGAGCAGCCCGCGCAGCTCTGCGTCGCTGCCGTCGTCGCCCACTGCCGTACAGGCAGATGTGAGTGTGGAGCTACCGCATGTCACGCCAGGTTGTTCGCTGGCGATCCAAGCCAAGCGTGCGCTGCTCATGCGCAATTCTCTCATTGCTTCAAATGGTACGTTCGCTATGATGGCGAAGTAACGGCATCGACGAGCTGACCTGGATATACTATGGTGATTACCCCACCTTGGTGCAGTCGTGGCATGCCCAGTACGAACGCTCGTGGAAGTAGTACGGGAGAATGCCCAAGAGAACAGCGGTCATGTGGAGCTTGACGCGTTCATTGAGATGCTACGCCTCCTGCCAGACGTTCGTGGGGGTGAGGCGTTTCACCCTCTGGAAGATACACTTACGAGACTCCACCGATCATTCCACGTGGCGGAGAGGTGGATTTCATCGAGGTGAGTGGGACGACGTCCTTGACTGGACCGACACGGTGCCACTTCTGACCTCAAGGTCGTGTTCCATGGAGATAGTTGGGCATCAGTGCGCTTGTACTGATCAAAGGAACGGTGAAGGAGAAAGTAGAGGCAGCACTGGATCTGACACGTGGGCAAGAGGATGTGGAGAAGGAGCGCGAGTTTGGCAAGGAAGTAGTAGAGTCGGCTTTGGGATGTCTCCTGCACAGCGTGTCGGCGCTTTTCGATGTTGAAGATGCTAATGAAGAGCAGTTGCAAGCGACTGCGGATATTATCGGGAGATCTGTCACGGAAACAACAAATAAAATGTGGACGGCATGTGGTATCAATGACAGCGACGGTATCCCCGCTTCGACTGCGTGGGAATGGATTGAAGCCCGCCTATCGCGATCATTGGCGTGGTTGAAACTGATTGACAACGCGAAGTGGCCCACCACAAAGCGATTGACGTCGCCGTCTTCGTCGCCTCCTCAGTCCCCATCACGACACGCTCCATCTAGTGAGATGGAAGAGGTTGACGTGTCTATGGGACCGCTGTCTGAGGCCCCCACGACTCAAGGTGACCGAGGCTCGACATTGACGTTCCGCTTCTCTGGTGTCGATGGCGGTGTGCTGATCGTGGGAGAAGCCGAGGCGGAGTCGCTATTCAACCTCTTAGTTCAGTCAGCGTTTACAAAAGTTCACGCACAGACGATGTACGACACGTTCGTCCAGCATACTGGTGATGGTCTGCTGGAAGAAGACACGTTCCTAGAAGCGATCGAAGAGCTTGTCAGTATGACAAACGAAACACAGCTGATGCAAGATAATGAGTTTCTGGAAACGATGCTACAAATATTCCGATGCTTCCTGCCTACGGATGGCACTCGTGTTGACGCTTTCGAAATCGCCGCTGGCTTCAGCTTATTCGCGTGGGGCTCGAAGAGTGATAAACTCGCGTCTTCGTTTCATTACTTTGACGTCGACAGCAAAGGGTTTCTAAATCGCCAGCAGTTGTGGCGTTTCTTGCGTTCTGTTCTGATCATTCTGATGTACTTGTCACCCCCCGATGAAAACGTTGTAAAGCGACATGGCTCTATTGCTGAGCTGGCCGATACGGGAGAAGAGGAGATCATGGAGAACATCATGGATGGGTTGGATGACGACGAAGAAGAGCCTCGGTCGCTACCAGGTTCGGAAGCTCGTCTCGGAATTTATACGTTCGAAGAGTTTGGATTGTGGTACAATTCTGGTGGCTTTCGAGGTATGAGCTGGCTGGAGCTTCTAGATCTACGAAAATGGGTTTTTGTATCGACTGCCTTTCAGCTGGAAGAGCTCGATGTTGAACCTGTGGACCCAGTGTTGGCCAGCACAAACTACTACACGGCTCAGAACATTCAAGTGGATGTGGAGTCAGGCGACGAGAGTGAAGACAAACACATTGGCTACCCACATCCCATTGAAGAGGATGAAGACGAAGATGGCGAAGACGAAGATGACCAGAAAAACGGGTTCCCGCACTCTCACTCCTCTTTCTCATCAGATACAACAGGGCCTTCCCACACAAA
>KE464055.1:0-10352 GCA_000387445.2 Pythium aphanidermatum DAOM BR444 | reverse complement strand
CCTACTTGCTGGTATGAGTATCTTTTGTGGAGGATCCAAGAGTGCAAAACTAGGCGTGCTGTTTAAGCTCTTCGATACCCACGGAGATGGATACGTATCTCGTCGACACCTCTTCGAGTTATTGAAGTCTGTGCTAGTTGTTTTATTTGCATTTTCGAGCTATAACGCGAACAAAGCGCACACGAATGACACAGGCGTGAATACGTGGAGCACTAACTCGGCAGCTGAGCGGGCTGCCGGTGCAGTAATTTCCAAACTCTTCTGCGAAGCCAAATGCAAACATCCAGACGCAGTGACGCTCGCTGAATTCGCAACTTGGTACGCTAATGGTGGATACATGGATTGTCCATGGTTGGAACTCTTAGATTTGACGAAATGGCCAGCCAAAGAGGCGTTTGACGCTAGCAAGAAAGAGAAACCTCTGATTTACGCATTCGACATGCTGGAAGAAGGAAACATCCTCCATTTCACAGAAAGTGACATCTCAACGTATTTGTTCATGCTGCGTTCTACCAAACTGAATGAAGTGAGTGTCAGCAAGCTGTACGACTCGCTGCTGGCGTATGCCGCCCCATCGGCGGAGGAAGTTTTGAAAATGTCTCGTGCACAACAGCGCACAGGCGGCATTCAGTCGTACTCGTATGCTGCCGTCGAAGAAGATGAAGGCGCGTATTTGGTTTTGTCACGGAGCAATTTCTACGAGTGCATTCGGAGCCTTGTACCAAAAGACGAGATGTCGGAGAAAGCCCAGCAGACCTCCTCAAAACTGTTGTCACGCCTGTTCAACGTGTTCGACCGTAAACGCTGTGGACGTGTAAATGCTCTTGAGCTAGCATGTGGACTCAGCATTTTGGGGAAGGGGTCAAAGAGTCAGAAGCTATCCATGGCGTTCGAGTTCGTCACCAAGATGCGCCAGCAGCGGCATCGGACGTTGAATAATTATGCTTCGACTAGCGTGGGAACATACAATGGAGGTGCAGTGGGAGGTGTTGGCGGTGTCAACAGCATATCGACGGGCGGAGCATTTGGGTGGGTTACGAGCGCGCGAGGCGCCATGTCTACAGCCAGCGGACTCCGACGATCCATGCAGCAAAACGACGGTAATGCCCTGCCGCATTCAGTGCTTTTCATTTACCTGCGCTCATTTTTGCTGGCGTTGATGGCGCTGAGTGATGGCACCTACCGACTTGGGCTGGAGAAGATGTATGCAGAAGCTGACGACTTTATCGAAGAAGCCATGGGGGATCTCATGACGGAGGTCGCTGCGAATGGGAACAACGTCGCTGGAGGGTACGCGGGGTACGCAACTGCGCGCTCTCGAGCCCGTGTAACCTTTGAGCAATTTGGTGAATGGTACAACACCGGGGGATACGAGCTGATCTCCTGGGTTGAGCTTCTCGACGTTGCCAAGTGGGAACAACAGCAAGAGTATCAAGAGAACTCAACGACTCTAAGCCGAACAATCACGAGCAAGTACAAGAGCGCGAGGCGGTTGGCGTCCCAGCGACACGTGACATCAACGCGATTAGTAGAACCAGTCGAGACGAGCACCAAGCCGCGCACGACTCAGAAGCGACAGGTTCGGCAGAGTGAGATCGTGTCGTCTTCCTATAATGTTCGATCTCGCCAGAAACGCCAGCCAAAAGAGGCGACGCGCTTGCCCACACACCGCCAGTCCACTGGAGCCATCAGTCTCGCCTCGGATGGACCCATTATGGTGTTTGCGATTAGCGATGAGTCAGCCGAGTTGCAGTTTTTCAACGACGACGTCAACCGTCTTAAGGAATTCCTGCGGGAGACGCAGCTACACAAGGAGCGGCCTCGTCACTTATCCTCGACGATGCTGAACACTCTCAGCATCACAGCACACCCGTCAACAGTCGAAGTGTCCCGTCGCAGGTTCATTGCTGCGGTGCAAAAGGTATGCTCCGAGAGAGCAGGGTCCACGGTCGGCGTGCTGGGCGAGGAGTCCCTTGACCTCATTCACTCGGTCTTTGAAGTGTACGTCCACGAGCCGACGTCAGCAAATGGCTACACACTCAGCAGCAACGATGACGAAGACGAGCTTGCGAATGATCCCGTGGACTGCAGCGCTGCCATCTGCGGTTTGCTCGTCGTGTGCGACGGACTGTTACTGGATAAACTCAAGTGTGCTGCCCAGCTCTTCGACTCGTCACTCCCGGACCACGCGGTGGAGACGACTCTAAACACACTCAAGCTCTCTCTCACGTCGTTCCTCATGGCGTTCTATGGCATGAGTTGCTCTCTCAGTAGCGACATTGTTCGCTACTCGGCTCAGCTGGGGGCTGAAGAAGTTCTCCGTGCGTTTGTGGCATCTTCCGATTCAGGCGATGACGACAGTGCCAGTCCGTCTATGAAAGGCAAAATCCCACCGCTGGATCTCACCAAGTCGGTGTCTCTGAAGGACTTCTGTGAGTGGTTCGGTGAGTCAGGATACCATTCGTACCCGTGGTTGGAGCTCACAGAGCTGCAGCACTGGCCGGCTGCGATCGACATCTCGAGCTCCCTCGCCCGCTCTTCCTAGAATCATTCCCATTAAAGCTCGTCATGTTGTCTTCCTTAGCCCTGCTTCTGCTTCTTATCGTCAGAGTCGCCATGCAGCAATAGAGCCATCCCCAGGAGGATGAGTGTCGCCCCAAAGAACCACTGCATTGGCAGGTGTTCGCCAAAGAGAAGCCAGCCACCAGCGGCCGATAGCATGAAGTTGGCGCTCGACGACGTTACGGTGGCTGTAAGTGAGTCCGTCTCGTGCAATCCCCTCACGAAAAACTGGAGCATGAGTCCATTGGTGGCCAACATGAGCCCGATGAACACGATGCGCACGAGGGTCTGGAGCTGTGACAGCAGATGGGGTCAAACTCTAGTGAGTCTACAGGCAGGGGAGAGAGCCACTCACGGCGTCACATGAGCCGGCAAGGGACGACGCATTGCAGTGCGCTTGGGCGGTAAGAAGAAGGCTCGTCTTGCCATCGGCACCGAGCTAGGGACAGTGATTGTCAACCCTTGAGCACGAGATCGCATGGTATTGAGACCTCTTACCTTGCCCAGAAGCCCGGCGCAGGCAGCGAGAGATCCGGCGATGGCACTGACAAGAGTGATGAGACGTCGAGTCATACAGGGGATGCATGTACACATGCCCACAGAGGCATGAGCTCACCTGGACTTCATGATGAATGGGTCGTCCCATCAGGTGAGAGTCAGACTCAGATCGAGGTGTCACTATTGTGGGTCTGTATCGAATCTTGAAGTTTACAGGATTTGAAGTTTACAGGAAACATTCCAGGAAAATTTTTTTTTCCGAACAGATAGAAACGGTTGTAACGACGCAGAGTGATGGTCTCTCAAATTGAAGTGGGGAACCGAACTGGACATGGCAACACAGGAGGTCATGAAGCCGAGACAGCTACAGGGAAAAGCACCGCTGTATGCACAGATGGCAGGCGAATCTGCCTGACATGCAGTGTGTGTGCTGGTCGCTGTGCCATAGACGCCAGATTCTGCGCTAGATGCGGCGTCAAGGTAGAATGAACGGTGGCTGAAGTTGGCAGTGTTGGCTTATGTGTGTGCATTGAGCTAGCTCAAGCACAACACTTCCACAGCCCTGCGAACGACTCTTCCGACGCTCACTCGACTTCGGTGCGTGGCATCATGACAATGCTGCTGTTTTATTCACTCAATTCGTCGCCATAGGCCATCGACAGTTGTCATCGTTAAGAATGAGCCGAGCGTCATCCCACGTCGTGAATCCCCCACGCGTTCGGGCAGCCCCCAAACGCGCCAAACGACAAAGAAGCGGTCACACCCCGGGGCGAAGAAGCCCTTGAAGCTCGTCAGCTTGGATTCAGCTGCAGTCCCCGAAGCGACACTGCTAACTATCGACTCCACGTCCCCACCACGAACGCTGCATGCACCTACACGCACAGGCGACATGGTGTTTAGGCTCAAGACGTGGATGGCATCTACGCGGAGGCTACTAGAAAGCGTCCTGGTACGTATCTTTTGCTGGTTGCGGAGAGTGTCGGCTGACATGACGTGGACAGGAGCTCAGGCGACGTGTAGAACGCCCCGAGTTTGATGCTTTGGATGGTACCCACTTTCAGTCTATTGATCACATTCTTTGCGCCCTTCAGCTTGACTTGGACGAGCTTGAACCATACTTCGCGTTGTATGTGGATGCAAATGTTTGTGCATGGCGTGATGGTGACATTTTTCTTCACACAGAGATCGTAATGTACAAGCGAAGTGCGTGGCAATGCTTGAAAAGCTGAAATTTCTCCACTCAGATACACAAAAGCAACTCCAAAATTCGATTGATATGATGAGAGCGAGTCAAACAACACAGCTACCGTCTCGCCAGCAATCTCGTACTCATTTTCGCGTATTCGAAGACGCAGAGATCTCGATCCGAGCACCCGATGGAAGGAGAATGTACTTCAAAGCACGTCATAAGCTAACAAAAGCTGCAAGTGCAGATCCGACTCCTAGTCTGACCCCGATCTCAGCGATGATTGTTCCACACCACCACAGTTACCGCCATCTGGGTCAGAGCGGTGATAAGAGTTGCGAGGACGAACACGAAACAGAGCTGTCGAAACCGCGTACTCGGATTACACAGTTTATTCAGGCTCGTTGGCCTTCACTTCTACTCGTTCGTGTCACACGACTCGATGGCCGAGCCATACTACTTCGTGTTTCGGAGAACAATGTGCTGAACCAACTCATCGTCGATGTGTATCGACCCCTCACCTCTAGCCATTCAACACTGAATATCCCGTTCGAATGGTTGGCATTCATCCTGCCACCAACGATTACGTGGTTTCGAGCATCCGAAGTTCGCAGATGCAAGGCTGTCGAGGCACATTGGAGTCGATGCTTCGACCATGTTGTGAAGTGTCTGCACTGGAGATCCCATAGCCACGACCTGGATATGTATTTTCCAATCCAGTTCCGCCAAGCCCGCATGTTTTCATTCCGGTCCTTTGCTATTTTCTACGGACTACTTACCGTGCACTTGATACCCCCCGACTACTCGCTCCGTCTTCATTTTTTTAACGTTTCGACATGCCAGCGCATGACGCTCCATCTTCCAGTAAAGGCGTTAACGACGTGTCTTGGGAGTGACTACCGAGAGCGGATAGTTGGAACGACAACACGACGGACATTCTACGCCCAAGTGTGCGAGAAACTGTATTTTGAATACACTTCGCGTGGTTTCGAACTTCTGTTTCCCGGCGTCAAGCCAAAAGGAGCTATCCGACGCCATCCCAGCGAAATCTCAGTTTCACTTCATCGCGATGAGCAGCTTGCAAAAGAGCATCGTGAGCTGAAGGCCGTCATGCAACTCTGTATCCAGCAGGCCGTTATCGTTGCGCGTCGACGACTGGAGCAGTATCAGGAACGAGTGAGGCGCCTGAAGGAGGAGAAGCGAGAGGCTGCAGCCAAGAAAATTCAATCGCAAACTCGCAGTCTGATAGCGAAGAGGAAACGTCGGCAAGAACGAGACGATAAACAACGAACAAGCCGTGTCCAAGACTTGGCAGCGGTACTGATTCAGCAACAGTACAGAAAGCGTCGAGACAGCGAGCGTCATCGTCGTGCGCGCGAGCTTCAGCGGCGTGCCAGGTGTGGCACACGGTTCCGTGTCTGCACGCGTGTTAACGGCGCTCACATCCTAGTGCTCGTGCATCTGGACATCATCGACGCTCCTGCTGACGTCTTTGACTGCAACGTTAGCGTGGTGCATGCGTCAACGAGCCAAACTGCCCACCTACGCGTGCCACACGCAGAGCTACAGCGCCTCGCCAAGCAGGGCAGCTCACATAGGCCACAGACACGGCGAGAGCTCGTAGAGTCGCTCGTCCGCCGGCATCTCGACGTCTTCCGTTCAGCCAAGCACAACGTGCTTGTGTTGGGACTCGTCCAAGTGTAGCCATCATGATTGCATCATCCAGTAGTGACGTATGTCACTCTAAGGAGGGTACTAATACTTGCAGTTGAACCAAACAAAGCGCGCGATATGATTGGACAGCTTCGGGTGATGCGGTCAAACGGCGGGATGTGATTGGCTACCGACTTGTCAACGGCTCCCAAGTCCCACGTAGCATACAAACTTCAAGTGAAACCAGGCGATCCCGCGCTCGAGTGACCGTCAAACCACGAAGAGCTACGAAGCCATTGACCACCATCCCATGGAATCTCCTTCTTCCTTCGCCTGGGACCATTCGCCGGCCGCTCTCACTCTCCGACTGACGCAGACACAGCCCCGGTATGACGACGTTCAAGGCGCTGCCACTGCGCACGCGCGTCGCGCTGGTGTCTGCTTTCATCCTTGTGCTTGGCCTTGTGCTGGGCTTCACACTCCACGCGAATGCGCACATCCCTCAGCCATGGAACCGCATGTCCAGTGTCATTGGCTGGATCTACTTCTGCTGTTGGAGCGTGAGCTTCTACCCGCAAGTATTCCTCAACTACGAGCGCAAGAGTGTCGAAGGATTGTCGCTCGACTACACAGTCTTAAACTTGCTGGGTTTCACCTGCTACGCCATCTTCAACTGCGCATTCTACTACAGCGAAAGCGTCCAAGAGCAGTACATGCGCCGCAACCACGGCAATCGCAATGCTGTCGAGCCGAATGATGTTTTCTTCGCACTGCATGCCGTCGTGCTCATCAGCGTGTCGCTTTTCCAGTGTTGGATCTACCCGCGCGGCGGTCAACGAGTGAGCAAGGCGACGATCGTTTGGTCTTTCGGAACGCTTATCGTTGGCTCAGTCTTTGCGTTTGCTGTCGTGGCCACGGGCAACGACGAAAACTCGTACCTCAACACACTGAATTTGCTCTACCTGCTCAGCTATGTCAAGCTTATGACGACACTTGTCAAGTGCCTACCGCAAATCTACCTGAACTACACGCGCAAGTCGACCATCGGATGGACAATCTGGAACGTGCTGCTGGATATTGCCGGTGGACTGCTGTCGATCGGTCAGCAGGTCCTCGATTCATGGGCCACGCATGATTGGACTGCGATTACTGGTGACCCGGTCAAGTTCTCGCTTGGCTTTGTCAGTATCATTGTCGATATCGTGTTCATCCTTCAGCACTACGTCTGGTACGAGGAGAACAATCGTTTGTACGCTGGCGACGAAAAGCGACCGCTATTGCCTCTCGCGTAATGAGAGGATATTGGCTTCCACCTTAACGCGTAGTTTGCGATTTAGTTTTTTTATGTTTGACGCATGAAATGCAATCACTCAAAACGTGCAATTTGAAATCGAGCAACCGTAGCTGCTGCAGCCACTACAAGGGTTGTGCCCCGTGTTATGGCAGTGGTAGTAGCTGACCCTGTGGTAGGTGCTGACACACACGAGCCTGGCACTGTCGAGTTTGATGTTGCGGCTTCAGAGTCGCCCAAGTCCTCACTTCCTGAGCCGACAGATACATCTCCCGACGAGTTGATTGAGCTGTTCGAACTGGAGCTAGGTCAGTCAACGCTGAGATATCACAACGTCCAAGGCGTTGGAGTCGGTGTGGTCGAGTTGTCGGTCGCGCATGCGACGGAGGCCAACAGCAACGCTGCGATCGACAGAAGCTTCATCGTTGTGAAGATATAATAGTGTACAGATCGTGAAGAAGGCTCACTGAGGGAGCTAGAGCGAATGCAATCAAATGCATCGACTCTTCTCGTCCTCATCGCATCCCCCCCCCACACACACCCATGGCTCTCGTCCTCTAGCTTACGTGCGAAGACCGGGGCGTTCCTCCATCTGGCCTTCCCCACTTGGAGCCACGCCGTGTACCGTCTTTATGGTACGCCTCTTCTCCATGCTCGACATGGCGACGTGCGTTCCTCATGCCATGGCGATCGACGCCGTATGTCTACCGACACTACACGAGCATGCGGCGCTGCACTGCTACATAGTAGATGTGGGTACCAGTACTCTCTCCATGGCAGCGCGACATGTCGCGCGCCGACGACGCGCTGATCACGAGCCCGCGACGCGTACGTCGTGCGCTTCATGCATGCCACTTCGCATTCCTCTTCACGGCTCGCACCCCTCCATCGCCATCGCCATCGCCATCTCCTTCAAGACCTCCATTTCCCACTCTCTCTATCTCTCCCAAGGTCTCATATGGATACCATGTGCCATGTCATATCAGACTCAACATGGAGAAGATGGGCCGGTGACGTCAGGATGAACTCGCTTAGTCGGTACTCATACATGACATGCAAGAGGGGGAAAAGCGATCTAAGGTAAGCGCACATACATTACGATAGCAAGTTACTGCTCGTGGGGCGAGGATTCCTCTCTATCAAAACAGGAAGTCTGGGTCCCTCGAGAATCGCGCTTACCACATGGCAGCAGCGACGGCGACGACGGCGGCACCAGCAGCGACGGCAGCCGACGAGGCACCGCTCTGAGTGGCAGTAGGAGCAGGGGTGCTCGAGACGGTTGGGGCAGCGCCCTCCGAGCCCGAGCCAGCGGCGACAGAGCCCGCAGCGGCCGAACTGGCGACCGAACCCTCGGCGGCAGGAGCCTCCGAGGCACCGACTGGGGCAGCCGAGACCTCAGCGGCACCCGAACCAGCCTTGGAGCCCTCGGCGGCCTTCGAGCCAGCAGCCGAAGCAGGCTCACCACAGATGGCGGCAAGTGGCTGCAGGAGGTCCGACTCCAGCTTGATGGCACCGAAGGTGCAGTCGCCGAGCTCAAGAGCCGAGACCTTGGTGGCGAGCTCCGTGCACTTGTCGTTCGAGCAGGCAGCCTTGAGGACGGCGTCCGTTGGCTTGGCCGTTGGTGGGAACTTGAGGCCCGAAGCGGTACCGCACTCAGTGGCGATTGAGAGGAGCGGCGCAAGCTTGGCGATGGCACAGGCGTCCGAGGTCGAGTTGGTCTGGGCCGAGGCGGTGGCAACGGCGGCGGCAACGAGGACGGCGAAGAACTTCATGGTGCTGGTTGGAAGTTGGCTGTGAGGTCGATGGAGAATCGAGGAATGAGCTGTCGGGTAGCGGCCATGTCGCCGTCACGAAGGGCGGCCAACAGCGTCAGGACCGGACGGCACCGGCGGAGCGGACGGGAGACCGCGACCGCGGGTCGCAGCACCCACGTCGCCCCTCCCGTGCCTCGCTCTGTGCGTGCTGTGATTGCCGTTCCAGTGTCGGTGGCACCACCTGGCGGCCTTTCGGTTCTCTCTGGACCGATCCTGTGTACACGCTGTTGTCGTCTGGTTGTCGGGAGAGTAAGCAGTGCGGCAGAAGAGATGAGTAAGGGAGGGATGACCTGTCGATTCCAGGTGAGGCAATCCCTGCAATGCAGCAGAAGTGTGTGCAAGCGCTGAGCATTACACACACATGACAACCGAGACGGGGCTTTTCTCTACCCCGCAGTTCTTGATTGCCGCAAACCAATCCACATTGCGTGCCTGCTCTTTCAGAGAAGGAGCAGAGACAGGCGGACAGAACAGCCGTAACTGTACACTTGGGTCGCAAGTCAGAGGGCCAACGTGTCGGTCAGGGCTAAAAAAAACTGCTCCACCCACAGCTGCTGGCGTTTCGTCGAAAACCAAGAAATTGCTCCGGGACACGTCGAAAAAAGTCCGACAGCGACATCCGCGAGTCTGTTCTTCCAGATCCTGGACTAGAACTCTGGTCGAGTCTGGACCCGAGAACATTGTCCATTGGACTCCAACTTTATGTAACTAGTGTACCTCCAATTTGGAGGTACACTAGTTACATAAAGTCAGTATGTTTCCCGCCACCGCATATCACACAGTCTGGATGATGATGATGCGCAGAACCTCTGCCGCTGTTGGCCGCTTCTGGCAGAAGCGGCCAACAGCCGTCCACAATGGAGACCACGTTGGAGTTGCTTCTCAATTCCGTTGACGAAGCTTCCAGCTGGAAAGCCACATGTGCAGGCACTGACATGGCCCGAACATGCGATGCTAGTCCACGGGGTCAAGAAAGGCCTTTTGTGGCTGCATGTCCCATCATCTCATGCCGATGTAGCCATCCTCATGAGCAATCACCTGCAAGTCGATGGCGGCCGAAGAGCGTATTCGCAAGGGAGGGACAAGTGAAGCAATGCATATGGGGAAGGCATAGATATTAGCACCTACTGACTGCTGGCTAGGAGCTTAGAGAAGGAGGGCAATCGCGCCGACCACAACCGCGCCAGCTGCAGCAGCGGCCTTGGTGGCGCTACTGGCTGGTTTCGTGGTCGCTGGCACAGCCGTGGTGGCTGATGGTGAAGACACTTCGTCGATGCTCGTGTCTTCCGAACCCGATCCCGCAGTCGACTCCGAGCCTTCCGCAGGAGCCTGCGTGGTCGTCTCAGGA